>PVKC010004764.1:0-34771 GCA_004027635.1 Crocidura indochinensis
GAGAGAGAGAGAGAGAGAGAGAGAGAGAGAGAGAGAGAGAGAAGCGGAAGGATAGGGCAGTCCAGGCACTTCCAGTGGGGTGTGCGCGCATCAAGACCCATTCGAACCCCAAGAGCTCGCTCGCCTCCTTTGCAAACTGCGCGCCTGGGCATTACGCGCGCCCCAGTTGCAGCGGCGGCGGCGCGCGCACGCGCACTCCGCGCTCCCGCGCCCGCTCCCCAACATTCGACTCCACGTGTTGCTAGTTGTAGGAGCCACAGGTTCCCCACCTGCGCCGGAGCGCCGGGGCTGGGCCAGCCAGGGGCCACCTTGCCATCAATCCACACCGCGGTGCGGTTGCAGGCGGCATCCTGGCGTGTGCCGCGCCATTCGCGGGGTGCTCGGGCTCACCCCCCAGCTGCTAACTCCGCCTCTCGAATCCCCGAGTCTCCCTCGCTCCCCCCTTTGCGTCCTCCTCCCGGCTCCTGCCCGCCCCTGGCGCCCGGGTGGTTGGAAACACTCGGGTGCTTAACTCGACGTGTCCGGAAAGCCCAGGCCAGTTTCCCTTTCGTTCTGCAGCCTTGGCACTCCAGACTCCCAGCCCCGCGCTCGCAGCCGGCAGGGGCTCAGACGCCTTGGGGTTCCACGGGCTGAGCTCGGGGTGCCCCCAGCACCATGCTGGACCCGTCTTCCAGCGAAGAGGAGTCGGACGAGGGGCTGGAAGAGGAGAGCCGCGATGTGCTGGTGGCGGCCAGCGGTGCGCAGCGAGCCCCGCCGGCCCCGGCTCGGGAAGGGCGACGGGACGCCCCGGGGCGCGCGGGCAGCGGCGGCGGCGGCGGCAGCAGCAGTGGCACCGCCAGGTCGGTGAGCCCGAGCCCCTCGGTCCTCAGCGAGGGGCGAGACGAGCCCGAACGGCAGCTGGACGAGGAGCAGGAACGGAGGATCCGCCTGCAGCTGTACGTCTGCGTGGTGAGGTGCATCGCCTACCCGTTCAATGCCAAGCAGCCCACCGACATGGCCCGCCGACAGCAGAAGGTGAGCTGCGGGCTGCATCCCGCACCTCTCCGGTCATCACTTCTTCCTCCCTGGCTCCCTGGGGTCCCGCTTTCTTTCCCCCTCCAGGAGAGCCCTGGGGAAAGCTTCTTGATCGCCTGCTGAACGAAGGCTAATGTATCTGTGTTCATCTTCGAAGGCTAGGAAGGGGTGTGGGTTGGGGACTGGAGAGGGTGCTTTATTCCCCTTGGGCGTCGGGCTGAGACCTTATGCATCCTCTCACCCTTACCACCAAAGCGGCCGGACCTGATTTTCGAGAGCTAGATCCAAGGAGAGTGTGAATTGGCGGTTTGGTGTTTTCCTGGCTAGTTGGGTTGCAACTCCTATTAACTTCAATTTCGAATTCTGGGTGTCTATCCTATTCCTTTTAGCCCCGCTGCACCTGAACTCTTCCTTGGTTCTGAATGACTTGACAATTAGCTTAAGCTGATGGAGGCTGAGCCCAATTTTAGGTAGAGAGAAATCATGTCCAGAAGAAGGATGGGAATTTTCCATAGTGTAGAAAAGTTAGGTGGACAAGTTTCCTATACTGCGATGTAAGTAGGACCTCAGATTCAAACACTTAGGTCAATAGTGCATCTTGGTAGAGTTGTGGGTAAATAGGAACTGGTCCAGGCAAACCTATTAAATGCACTATTGATAAAATGAAGACGTGGATAACAAGTTCATATTGATTATTATGTTTTTCTTTCTCCCCAAAGAGCTAAAGAATTTATTTCAGGTGAGATGTTTGCCAACTTCAGTTTTAAAACAAGACCCCAGGGGTCTAATGATCTGTGGCAGATATAGATAATGACTCAGATTGCTCTAATTGGGTAACTGTTTTCAGTAAACATTATCTAGGAGGGAAGTCTAATAGAATATGGACTCTAGAAGATTCAGTTGAAATCTGCCAAGATCTTCTTATCTTGACCCATGTCTAATAACCTTAAAGAAAAGGGACAATTGCCCAAGGCATACTTCATGCACAGATGTTTATTTCTTCTCTTAAGCATTGATTTCGTATGTGTGTATATTTCTTAGGAATTTGGAGTGCTTTTGAAATGACTTTTGAAAGCTTACTGTATTTACTTCAGAGTAATCTACCTAGTAATCTACCTACTAACTCCGGTATCAAAGCTAAGTAGCTGCTTTGAATCATTCAAAACACTCTCGGAGTGTTTATGAGACTTATCTTAAGACTGATAGCTAACTATACAGCTTTACCTGTCTTACCCTCTATATAATTCATAATGCCACTACTGGAAAAAATATTTAGATGTTTTCTAGATGGATCCTTATTTTGGAGGAGGACAGGGAGACTGAGTAGCATTTCTTGCTCCAAACCATTGAAGAAGCCAACCTCTCTCAGGTTGGTTTTGATGCCTCTGGAACTTTTGTCAACCTTCCATTTTCCCTTGCTTGCACTGACTTTTGTGGCATCTTCTCCACTTCATAGATTCAGTGACTTTCAACTTCAGTAATCAGTCTTAAATTTATAAGTCTGACATGAGAAGTTTTAGGCATATTGCAGTATTTGGTCATAAAGGGTGTAGGAATAACATCCAGGTTTCAGTTTTATCATTTACTTATATGTAGATTATCACAGTATAAAAATAATATATGGTGAAATTAGAGGCTTCTCTCATTTGGTATATTTCAAAAAGTTATTGGATCTGATTTATATGGTGTATACTTGTTGCATTTCACTAAAAACAAACTTATAGAAATGGTGCAGGTCCCATATCTTCTCTGTTTAAATAGGATGATTTTTGTTTCTCTTGAAATTATTTGGTTTGGCCTATCTATACATTCATGATATTACTGAGGAGGCTGTTTTGATAACCATATTCATGCACTACCAAATAGATACAAAGTACAAAAGGCAAAACCACTGCATATATAAATATAAAAACATATATATATATATATATATATATATATATATATATTTCTCTTACTCAAAGCTTAGCAGTCAGGTTTCTTAGAGGAGAAAATGAAGTGGGAATATAACTATAATGAGTTTGATGCACAAGCCAATAAATAATTACCCTAACTTTAAGTCACCAGTTATACAATTGGGCTGTATGAAAGAAATAACAGGATAATTGCAAAAATCACAAGTCCATTGTATTTTTTTTCTGAATCTTCAAGACATAAATGCCTAGTAAAAGGACTTAATTAGCTTACATTTTAGCATTGAAATCTGTTTGCAGTTTACGGTTCCCAACTTTGAGAACTTAGAAATTCAGAAATTGAGATCTGAAAGGTCTTCATCTTAGAAATGAAGTAAGTTGATATTTCTGTGAGTTGGAGCCCAGCTGCAGTATTTTTTTTCTTTTTGTCACTTGGCAAAATTTTTGGCTCAGATAACTAATAAGGGTCATTTTATCCCTGGATTTGATGAAGCCTAATAGCATTAAGATGCACTTAACTAAAACATGGCTCTCTGTGCTTTGGGCTGGAATATTTTTAGTTGGAGGATTAACAGTGGCCAGTGTTAAGCCTTCTGATTGATGACTTCATAGAAAATTCTTGGGTTGAATTCTGTCCAGTCAGATGATCAAGACTACTTACAGGGACTTCTGCAGGGCTTGCATATGAAATGAATTTGAAATAACATACCTTTGCTGATAGCAGAAATGATTTCAGTTCTAAGTGCTGCTTAAGCACTTGATGTTTATTTATCTTTACCCTGACACCCTCACTTCTAAATGCAATAGTGGATGATTTGGGTTCATTGTTTAAAGATGAAACCAGTGTCAATTAAACAATGACAAAGATGAAGCAAATTATTACTTAATTACAGTTTATTGAACCTTCGTAAGAACATCAGATGGAGGAAAACAGTTTAAAAGAGACAAAATAAGGGGTCCTTGGTAGTGGTGTGGAAGAGGATAGGTTGAAAATAGCAGCCCAAGCAGATGTGGTTTTATAGGTGTAAGGGCTCCATTGATCATTTTATTTTAGGTGTGTGTGTTACTCAGTCTGAAGTTTGGGTTATTGAGAATTCAGTAGGTTTTTAGAGGTTGCTCTGTTTGTTATTATGTTTTTATTAAATGTAGTAAAGCTTGTTGAAAAGAAATCAACTATTTTTTAAAACTAAATGCTAAGTGAAGAGAGATAAAGACTAAAATGCTATCTAATAACTATATTATACACATTCTTATGTTCTTTTGAGTTTCTAGGTGCTTTACCATTGTAATCACACTAAACTGCTTTATTAAACCATTTTATATAAGCACTCCCACTACTTTGCATAATTTCCTCTCTAATTCTCAGTCTTAGAAATGTGTACAAATAATTTTGCATAATTGCAGATGGTGGTGAAGTAAAATCCTTAGGTAAAACTGGTTAGAAAAAGAGCATTGTGGGGAAAGAATGTGGGCGAAACAAAAACAGGTGTAACTTGTTTGCAGTACCCAGCTGAATGTTTACTACAATAAAATAGGTGCTTTTATTCCACTCTGTAAACTTTTTTTTTTTTAAATAATTTTCTGATTAAAAGAAAAATTTCCCCACACTCAAGCTAGGTGCCATTTTTTCTTGCTAGGAATCCTCTGCCTGATGCTCTGTTAACTCTCTTTGGAACCTAAGACACAACTGTGGTCTGGTGGGTTCATAGCACAGTACATGGCAATTGAGAAGTCAGTAAATGTCAGCTGGATAGAAGAATGTGTCAGACTTAATCTGAGTCCCAGAGTTAGTGGTATGTAGGATTTAGGAGAGAAAAAAGAATAGGAAATTTAGTCTTTCTTTGAAATATCACTAATTATATTTGATGAGCTCCAGGAAACTTATGTTTTCTTCTTTGGAATATTTTTAATTATGTTTGGTGAGCTTCAGGGCTCATCTCATCATTCCAAAACATACTGTCATAAAAGTGACAATACTTGTTATTATTTAGCTAGTGATTTAAAAGAAAACTTGCTTAATGTCATGACCAAATCCTGATTTCTCATCCTTTGGAGTAGAGGCCCCATACTATATGATAAGTGATAAGTCTGGTGATAAATTCTCTCTCTCTCTCTCTCTCTCTCTCTCTCTCTCTCTCGTTTTCTCGTTTTTGGATCACACTGGGCAGAGCTCATGGTTACTCCTAGCTCTATGCTCAGAAATCACTCCTGACAGACTCGGGGGACCATATGGAATTCCGGGATTTGAACCACCATTTTTCTGCATGCAAGGCAAACGCCCTATCTCCACGTTATCTCTCCGGCCCCCTAAATATAGAAACTTACCTTGTTACTGAGTTGGGTTAATTCATCCTCTGTCCTCTTTGAAGTTAAGTATTGGATTAAAAAATAAAGATTTAATTAAAAAAGGTTATAGTTGCACCTTTTAAAAAGGAAATAGTTTCTTTTGTGGGATGAGTTACAAACAACACATTAAAATAAAACTTCAGCTTGGATGCAGTCTTGTAGGAAAGAGTGCTTGTTTCCAGTTGATTGAGCTAACCCTCCACATGGTGTCTTAAGACCACAGCACTTAATTTGGTAAAATGAGTTGTGCTAATGAGAACTCAAACTGATTAAGTGATACCAGCATTTGTTTCCTTTTCTCAAAAATGTCATGAGTTGTAATCTTGATATAGAATGACTGTTTATAAAGCCAAAGAAAATAATTGTATCTGTGTCTACTTCAGTTTTTTTAAATGAAAGCAGCTTCCTTCATTTGCATTTACACAGGATAAATAACCATTTATAAGATCATTAAAGATCTTCAGAACAAAATTAAATTGACTGCCAGCTTATGTAGTAAGGGAATTCTAATAGAAACTACTACTAGTTATTTGTGCAGGAAGCTGGATTCTTGAATTACTGTGCTACTAACACCATTTTGAATTAATTTACCTTGGAGATTGGAGAGACAGTACAAGGGTGAAAGCTGATGCCTTGCCTGCTGACCCCAGTTTGATCCTGGCATTGTATATGATTCCCTGAGCACCTCCAGAAGTCACTCCTAAGCATTTCTGGTTATGGCCCATTTCTGCACTTCCCTCAAAAGAAAAAACTTATTTAGGGAAGGAAGATGTGGGTGGGTTATTTACATCATCATGCCTTCCTCTTGTACTTTTATGCTTGAAAATAACTAACGATTTTTAATTGTGGATATGTTATGACAAAAATCACACCTAGTGTTTTAAGGTACATTTAAGATGGAATTTTTTTTTTTGTTTTGGTTTTTGGGTCACACCCGGCAGTGCTCAGGGGTTACTCCTGGCTCCATGCTCAGAAATTGCTCCTGGCAGGCACGGGGGACCATATGGGGCACCAGGATTCAAACCGATGACCTTTTGCATGAAAGGCAAACGCCTTACCTCCATGCGATCTCCCGGGCCCCAAGATGGAATTTTTTAAGGATCATCCAAGATCTATAGTATTTCATTTCTTAGCACACTACTGTGCTAAGAAGAAACCTAAGGACTTTGATAGGAGTTCCTTTAAAAATTGTGGTTTTTATCAATGACTGCACATTAGAATCACCTGGAGAGCTTTTAAAACTCCTATTATCCACCCTGTACTTCAGACTAATTAAATCAATCTCTGGGGTTATGGTCTTAAAGATTCCCAGGCGATTGCAATGTACAATCAAGGCTGAGAACCACCGTTTTAAAGGGATGGTATGGTAAAATAACTTATTTTCACTCAGCAGGGTGAAAGTATTTGCAATAACAGGTGAAAATACTGAGAACCAGTTTTCCATATAAAGGAAACAAAGATGCCCCAAGTCTAAAGAGAAAAAGCACATATAAATATTCTAACTTTGTTAAATCAATACTGTGGAAGGCAATTACATATATATTTGGACTTTTAAAAGGACTTTAATCAGGTGATTTGCTGGAGGCAATTGAATTACATTAGTAGCTGTGTAATATAGTTTAAAAGAGGAATAAAATACATTAATAACAGAAAACATAGACGTTGAGGACAATCCTGTGTGCTGTGTGCTTCTGAAGCCATTATTTTGTCTGCTGTTAGACCAGTATTTCCTAAAGTGGGTAGCATTGCCCCTGTAGGAGTGGGAGATGAAATTGAGCCCATCCAACGAGTAGACGTGTTCTCAGGTGCAAAGATTGCGTGCTTCCTATTGGTTTCCAGAGTAGGAGTGCTAAGTGATTTTTTTTTCCCTGAACAGAAGTTGGTGGGATAAGTAAACTTGGAAATTTCTCTTAGATGTTTCACATCTGGAATAAAAGTTTGAAGCTAGCAGTGGCTTTTCATTCTAATGGTTCATTAATTGTTGCAGCCTGTTTTTGGAGTCTCTAATTATGAAGTGGTAAGATGAAATTATTCATTTCTTCAGTTACTTCATTGCTCAGCCACATATTGAACTCGTATCCTTTGATTAATACTCCTCAGTCAGTGTTCTGAGAATTAAGCAACTAGAAATTCTTTTTTAGGTTACTATTTAAGAATTTATTATATAGGCTGTATATTTCTCTTTGCATATGGTTTTATCAATCCAGTACTTTTTCTTATTGCTTTGTAATTTTGACTAAGAATAATTTACTTTTGAGATTAGTGCCAAGTTATGTAATTTTTTTTTGTCATTTTCTGCTCTTGTCTCCTACCACTGGCATTGCACCAATGTGTCATATTGGCCAGGAAAAAGTCCTCATGCTTCAGAGGGTTCATTGTTTATTCTTTGAATTTATTGTGTAAGTCACTTCCATTCTTCGAATTATTCATTTGTAAATGGAGATAAGGAGGGGCTGAGAGATAGTGGCCAAGGTACCTGCCTTGCATGCATAGAGCCCTAAATTTAATCCTGGGTGCTAGTGCATGTATTAAGTGTATCCTTGGCAGCTGTGGTTTGTACCACAGTCTCTATGATCCCTGTTGCCAGAGAAGTTTGCAGCCTACCCACCACCAGGTGTGTGGCCCCTGCTGTTACAAAGTATAAGTCATGGAGAGTATCACACCTAGTAATATAAAGGAACTTCATGACCAAAGTGTGGCCTTCTGTAAGCATATCTGCAAATACTACAAAAACTCTTGGTTCTTACAACAACCAGAATGAAACCTGGTGAGTACTGGAACCTGAAGGATAACACCTGCAAGTGTCACAATCAAGCTTGTGTTTGGAGGAGTCATCTCATCAACAGGAAAGGCGAAGGGCGTGTAAAGGAATGATTATCTCATAGAAGTCTTAGTAGGGGCCCGGGAGATAGCATGGAGGTAAGGCGTTTGCCTTTCATGCAAAAGGTCATTGGTTCGAATCCCGGTGCCCCATATGGTCCCCCGTGTCTTCCAGGAGCAATTTCTGAGCATGGAGCCAGGAGTAACCCCTGAGCACTGCTGGGTGTGACCCAAAAACCAAAAAAAAAAAAAAAAAAAAAGATGATGCATCACAGTGTTTCCTATAGTTTAATATACATTAACAACAGCATCTCAATTTAAGTGTCATTGTTCTTTTGTTGTCTGTTTATATAAACCCATTTGGATAATACTGATATTTTCTATTCTGTTATATTTTATTGAAATAATGTTGACTATTGTCATAACTGTTCCTTATGATTTAATGATACTATAGAATTTTTATTATATAGATTTTATATTCACTTAAAATTCTCAAAGCTATTCCCAATAATGTCTGGACCAATGCAATTTTTTTGTGAATATTTTTGTTCCTAGATATCCTTATGTATTGTGACATGTGAAACAGAATTGCAGTATTGATAATGAAATTACATTTAAAGGTAATTTTGGACTGGAGCAGTGGGGGTGTGTTGTTGGTATTGGTGGTGTCTTCCAAGTAATGCTCAGAAGGTCTGGAAGTTATTCTAGGTGAATTTGGCTAATTAGGACAGATGGTTCAACACTTGGGTCTTGCTATATGGTGTTGCTTTAAATTAACTGTGCCCTAGAGCCACCAGGCCATATCTGGCCACGTTTCAGGGACTCAGGTGGGTATTAAATTCAGGTCTTTGAGCATGCAAGGCACTGATGTTAAAGTTTATCTCTGATCCTCTTGAGGTAATTTTTCAGCATTATGTAACTTCCTATGACTATCTATTACTGGTAAATGCAAACCAGTTTTTTTCTCTTGTTCTTCATATTACTGTACAACCTTAAATTGCTATAGTTTTGTTATAGTATTCAATTTACCCTTCTAGACTTTTTCTGTAGGCAATTAAATAGTCATATGCTAGTGATGACTTTCATCAGGTTTCATCCAATAATTGTCCTTCTGTTTCTCAGGCCACCATATTAATAAGAATGTTTGGAAAGTTCAGAGGTGTTTACAGTAACATTGTCATGTCCAGGTTCTAATGGGAATGTTTTTGGTGATTATATCATCTGACTGTAAAGTGATTTTACTTTCCAGTTGCTGCAATATCTAATAAGCTTCAATGTTCTTCACAGTATAAAAGTGGAGAGTACAAGAGGTAAAGTGATTTGACTTGCATACAGCTGGCCCTAGTTTGAATGTTACTCCTGAGCAAAGATTTAGGAATAACTCTTGGACATCAAAGCCAATCCCTATACCCTATGTACAAATGTTTACTTTAGTGAAAAGTTACTTCTTTTGATCCATTTTGTGTGTATGTGTAGATGTGTTTGAGAAAGAGAGAGACACATACACAAGTTCTGCTTTTTCAGATTTTGTCAAAGTTAGAGTAATTCATCTTGAAATCAGGGACAGGTAGAGTGACAAGATTTAATTTCTCCTTTATTTCTATGCTTGTGTTGACTCTCTTTGATTCATTGGGTAGAGCAAATGTTTTTTTAAGAGACTACGTCTCCAATTTCTCTCATGGATTACAAAGTGAGTAGATATTAATCTCAGGTTTAGTCTGCAGTATCTTTAGAAATATTTTTATAGCTGTAAGATGATTAAAATTAATATTTTAATAATTATAATCTATAACATTATAAGATGGAAAAATTAAATTTTGCTTCTGCAAAACCTAGCATGAAAGTTTTCCTACTTTAGGAAATGTAGGGAACAGTATTCCCAATTCTATTTAAAGAGATGAACTCTTACTTTAATTTGATTTTCTAAAATAATGTCAAAACTCAAAATAAACCAAAAAGACTTAGGAAATGCCAAATATAAATTCCGAGGTTTAAGGGGACAATTTTAGCCTACAGTGTGAAGATGAGGACTTTTTCTTTTTCATTTAAACACCATGGTTAAAAGGTTGTTCATAATATAGTTTTTTTTCCCCACAAAGTTGTTCATGATTAAATAACAGTCATACAATGTATAGCAACATTTACCAGAGTGGATTTCTTGCCACCCTTGTCAACAGTTTCCTTCTCAATCTCCCTTTTAACTCCCACCCACCCTCACCCACCTGCCAGGGGGAGGTATTTTATTTTACTCTCTCTTTTGCTCTCTCTCTCTCTCCTTCTCCCCTCTTTTCTTTTATGACATTGTGGTTTGTACTACTGCAAATAAAGGGGTACCATAAATATCCTTTCCATATTAGACCTTCTTTACTCCTTTTCTATTTAACATGTGTGTTTTTTATTTCCTGGTGCTATAAAATTATGTTTACACATACTAACTACACTTTCCACTCTTTATGGCAGACTATCTATCATGGAATGGTCTATCTAACTTTTAACTTTTTTTCCTTTGGATATCCCCACACTGTCTTTTATTTTATTTATATCCCAGTGGTGAATGAGATTATTTTATGATTTTCCTTCTCCCGTTGGTTCCTTTCACTCAACATAATACTCTATGTACATCTATGTATAAGAAAAAGTCATGACTTCATTTATTCTAATGGCTGCAAAATATTCCATTGCATAGTTATACCAGTTCCTGTAGCCATTCATCTGTTGTTGGTCATATGGGTTGTTTCCATATTTTGGCTATTTTAAATAGTGCTGTGATGAATATAGGTGTGCAGAGGGCATTTTTGTATTGTGTTTTATGTACCTAGGGTATCATCCTTATGAGTGGTATTGCTGGATCATAAGGAAGCTCAATTTCCAGTTTTTTAAGGAATATGTATATTGTTTTCCAGAAAGGTTCAATGTGTGCCATTCTGTATGGTGTGAGATGATAACTCATTGTTGTTTTGATTTGCAGATCGCTGACGATTCATGAAATGGAACATTTTCATGTGCCTTTTTGTTCTGTATTTTTTTTGAGGAAATGTTTGTTCATTTCTTCTCATTTTTTGATGGGGTTAGCTGATTGTTTCTTGTTCAGTTCTGTCAATACTTTATATACCGTTATCTTAGATATTAGCCCTTTAGCAGATGAATATTGGATGTATAGTAGACTTTGTATCCTAGGTACTGTTTCCTTTGAAGTGCAGAGGCTTCTCATGTAATGTAATCTCATTTGATTTCTTCCACTTACTTGGACAGTGGTGGTGTTTCTTCCTTGAAGATGCCTTTATTCTCAATGTCATGGAGTGCTTTGCCTATGCTTTCCTCTGTACGTTATGTTTCAGACATGATATCAAGATCTTTATTGCAGTTTGATTTGATGTTTGTTCATGCTGTTAATAAGAGGTCTGAGTTCACCTTTTTGTATGTAATTGACTAGTTTCTCCAACACCAATTGTTGAATAATCATTCATTGCACCATATTTTATTTGTTGCCCCTTTATCAAAGATTAATATCTGGGTGACAGTCTCAGAATACTAAAATCTGTTCCATTAATCTGAGAGTCTGACTTTATTCCAATTCTTTTCTGTTTTAATGACTATTGCTCTGCAACACAACTTAATGCTAGGGAAAGTGATGCCTCCCATCTTTTTTCTCCTAATAATTACTTTAGTTATTTATGGGCACCTATTGTTCCAAATGAATTTTATACAGTTCATTCAAATTCATACAATTCTTAAAAAATTTCACGGGTATCCTTAGAGGGATTGCACTAAATCTGTACAAATGTTTTCAGAAGAATTGCCATCTTATTGATGCTAATCTTCCCAATCTGTGAGCTGGGTGTATGACTGGATTTCTATGTGTCTTCTTTTATTTCTTGAATCAGTGTTTTATAGTTTTCTTTGTAGAGTTCCTTTGTCTCTTTAGTTAAATTGACTTCAAATTACTTGATTTTTCTGAGCACAATTGTGAATGAGGTTTCTTTTGTAAAGACTTTTTCTTCTCTTTTATTATTTCTATATAAAACCACCATGGATTTTTGAGTTAATATTATTCTCTGTATCTTTACAAATTTATTGTCTCAAAAAGGTTTTTGAATTTAGGAATTTCTAAATAAAGTATTATGTCATCTGCAAACAGTGAGAGCTTGACTTTTTTCTATCTGGATGTCCTTGATATCTTTTTCTTGCCTAATTGTTAAGGAAAATACTTCCAGTAATATGTTGAATAGAAGTGGCAAGAGGGGGCAATCTTGACTTGTACCAGATCTTAGAGGAAAGGCTTTTAGTCTTTCCCTGTTGATTATAGTATTTACTGTGGTGTTGTGATAAATGTCCTTGACTATATTGAGAACATTTCCTTCCATTCCCATTTTGCTGAGAGTTTTTATCCTGAATGAGTGTTGGACCTTGTCAAATGCTTTCTCTTTGTCTATTGATATAGTCATATGGTTTTTATTTTTCCTTTTGTTGATATAATGCTTTATGTTGATTGACTTGCATATGATAAACCATGCCTGTACATCTGGGATGAACCCTAGTTGGTCATGGTATATGAACTTTTTTTTAAAAGAATATATTTATTTAAGTACCTTGATTACATACATGATTGTAATTGGGTTTCAGTCATATAAAGAACATCCTGCATCACCAGTGTAACATTCCCTTCACCAATGCCCCCATCTTCCTCCCTGTCCACCTGTATTCCAGACAGGCATTCTATTTCTCTCATTAACATTGTAATGATAGTTGTCAGTATAGTTATTTCTCTAACTGCACTCACCACTCTGTGGTGAGCTTCATAGTGTGAGCTCGTCCTTCCTGCTAATTCTCTTACTTTTCTTAAAAGCAATAGATGAGTGAGACTATTCTGTGTCTATTTCTCTCCCTCTTACTTCACTCAGCATAATACATTCCATATACATTCATGTATAGAAAAATTTCATGACTTCATCTTTCCTGATGGTTACATAATATTCTATTGTGTATATGTACCACAGTTTCTTTAGCCATTCATCTGTTGAAGGGCATCTTGGTTGTCTCCAGAGTCTGGCTATTGTGAATAGAGCTGCAAATAATATAGGTGTTAGGAAGGCATTTTTTTGTATTTTATTTTTGTGTTCCTAGGGTATAACCCTAGAAGTGGTATAGCTTGTTCATATGGGAGTTTTATTTCCAGTATTTTGAGGAATTTCCATATTGTTTTCCATAAAGGCTGAACTAGAAGCCATTCCCAACAGTAGTGAATGAGAGTACCTTTCTCTTCACATCTTTGCCAGCACGGATTGTTCTTGTTTTTTTTTTTTTAATTTTGTGTTCTGTGCCAGTCTCTGTGGTGTGAGATGGTACCTCATAGTTGTTTTGGTTTGCATCTCCTTGATGATTAGTGATGTAGAGAATTTTTTCATCTGCCTTTTAGCCATTTGTATTTCTTTTTTGAGAAATTGTTCATTTATTCTCCCCATTTTTTTGATGGGGTTAGATATTACTTTTCTTGTTAAGTTCTGTCAGTACCTTGTATATCTTCAGCCTTAGCCCCTTATCTCATGGGTATTGGATGAATATGCTCTCATTCTGTGGATGGCTTTTGTATTCTTGGCACTATTTTCTTTGAGGTGCTGAATCTTCTCAGCTTAATAGAGTTCCTTCCACCTGTTTATTTCTGCTTCCACTTCTTTGGAGAGTGCTGTTTACTCCTTGAAGTTGCCTTTAGTCTAAATGTCATGGAGTGTTTTACCTACATGTTGTTCCATGTACCTTATAGTTTCAGGTCTGGTATAAAGGTCTTTAAGCCATTTGTATTTGATTTTTGTGTATGGTATTAGATGGACATCTGAGCTCACATTTTTTGCAAGTGGCTGACCATTTGTCCCAACAACGTTTGTTGAAGAGGCTTTCCTTGCTCCATTTTTCATTTATTCCCTTTATCATAAATTAATCAATTGTATGTTTGGGGAACATTTTCTGAATACTCAAGTCTATTCCACTGATCTGAGGGTATGTATTTATTCCAGTACCATGCTGTTTTAATGATTATAGCATTGTAATACAATTTAAAATTGGGGAAAATGATGCATCCCATATTCCTTTTCCAAGGGTTTCTCTAGCTATTCACGGGTGCTTATTGTTTCAAATGAATTTCAGGAATGTTTGATCTACTTCTTTAAGAATGTTAAAAATAAAAAAAGAAAGAAAGAAATAAAGCCCAGAGACAATAGAGTTAAGGGCTGGAAGGGCCAGAAGGACCAGTTCACAATTTGAAGCTCACCACAAAGAGTGGTGAATGCTGTTAGGGAAATTACACTAATAACACGTGTGACAATATTAAAGAATGAGAGAAGTAGAATGCCTGTCTCGATACAGGCAGGGGCAGGGTAAATGGGGGGGAGGCATTGGTGGTGGGAAAGTTGCACTGGTGAAGGGGGAGTATTATGTTTATGACTGAAACTCAACTATGAACATGCTTGTAATCAAGGTGCTTAAATAAAGGTTTATATTTAAAAAAATAATATCATGTGTATCCTTAGAGGGATTGCATTAAAGCTGTACAATGCTTTGGGATGTACTGTCATTTTTGTTTTTTTGGGTCACACCCGGCAGCGCTCAGGGGTTACTCCTGGCTTCATGCTTAGAAATTGCTCCTGGCAGGCTCAGGGGACCTTATGGGATGCCGGGATTCGAACCAATGGCCTTTTGCAAGAAAGACAAACTCCCTTCCTCCATGCTATCTCTCCAGCCCCAAATACTGTCATTTTATTGATGACAATCTTTCCAAATTTTTGCCATAGCAATTAGGCAAGAAGAAGATATCAAAGACATCCAGATAGGAAAGGTAGAAATCAAGCTCTCACTTTTTTCAGATGACATGATACTATATTTAAAAAACCACCGACTCTACCAAAAGCTTCTAGAAACAATAGATTCGTATAGCAAAGTAGGAGGCTGCAAAAATCAATGGTTGTCTTGTGCACCAATAATGATAGAGAAGAAATTGACATTACAAAAACAATCCCATTCATATAAGTTTCACACAAACTCAAATATCTTGGAGTCATCCTAACTAAAGAGGTAAAGGACCTATACAAAGAAAACTACAAAAAGCCCTGCTTCAAGAATTAAAAGAGAACACAAGGAAATGGAGACACAACCCTGTATGACCTTCTTTATGAGTGGTTGTATTCTATTTGCTAAGATTTTGTTGAGGATATTTGCATTTGTGTGCATCAAGGATATTGTTCTGTAGTTCTTTTGTTTTTATGGTATCTCTGTCTGCTTTTGATATCAGGGCAATGTTGGCTTCATAAAAACTATTTGGGAGTCTTTCTATCCCTTCAGTTTCCCCAAAGAGTTTAAAAATGGCAGTAGATCCTCTTAAAAGGTTTGAAAGAATTCACTAGTGAATCCATCTGGGCCTGGGCTTTTGTTTTTCGGAAGACTTTTTATTACCATTTTAATTTCCCCAATAGTGACAGGTCTATTCAGATATGTCAGATCATCCTGGTTCCACCTTGGGAGTTTATGTAGTCCAAGTATTTATCCATTTATTCCAGGTTCTCTTGTTTTGTGGCATAGAGTTTCTCAAAATAATTCTGATTACCCTTTGAATTTCTGTAGTTTCTGTAGTAATCGGCCCCTTTTAATTTCTAATTCAGTTTATTAACTTCTCTCTCCCTTTCATAACAAATTTATCTAATGATTTGTTGATTTTGTTCATTTCGGTCAAAGAACCAGCTCTTGCTCTCAATGATCTTTTAGATTTTTTTTGTATTTACAGTTCATTAATTTCTGCTCTAAGCTTATTTCCTTTCCTCTGCCTATTTTTCTTTCTTTTTGTTGTTTTCTAAAATTTTAAGCTGTGCCATTAAGTCATTTATGTAACCTTCTTCCTCGTGAATGCTTTTAAATCTATAATTTTTCCTTTTAATACTACTTTTGCTGTGTCCGACAAATCCTGATAATTTGTGTTTTTATTCTCATTTTCTTCCAGGAATCTTTTGATTTCCTCTTTGATTTTGTCTCTGATCTATTGTTGTTCAGTAGTGAGTTGTTAAATTTCCAAATGTTATAGTTTTTTTATCTGAGTCTGTGATTCACTTTTAATTTCAGTGCATGATGCTCTGAAAATGTAATTCTTACCACTTCTATTCTCTGATTTTTATGGAGGTATGTTTTATGGCCTGGCATGGTGTCTGTCTTGGAGAATGGCTTATGTACATTGGAGAAGAATGTCTACCCAGTTTTCTGGGGATAGAAAGCCATATATATGTATATATATATACACTTTATATATATGTATATATACATACATATATATATATATACCCTAACCCTAACTAATATATATTATATATATATAATATATATATATATATATATATATATATATATATATATATATATATGGCTTTCCATCCCTAGAAAACTGGATAGTCATTCAGTTTTGTAATCTACTATTATTGTGTTGCTATTAATATCTGTCTTTGCTGGCCCCTCATCTTATACATATATATATATATATATATATGTTTAGGAGTTTGATTTCTTCTTGTAGTACATATAACATACTCTATATACATACATCTTTATAACATAACCTTTTTAAGGTTAAAGTCTGTGTCACCTGATATTAGTATGTTCACTTGGGCTCTAACCTCTGACTATTCATGTGCGTTTTTTGCAGGCAGCAGAATGTTGGATTCAACATTTTGGTCCATTTTGCCACTCTAAGTTTCTTAATTGTTGTATTTAGTCCATTGACATTGAGATGATTGTCATGGGGTTAAGTGTCTTTTTAATACAGGATTTTGTTGTGTTTATTGTGCCTGCTTTGACTTACAGTAGAAACTTCAGCTCTTCTTTTAAGATTGGTTTTGTGGGGGCCCAGGAGATATCATGGAGGTAAGGCGTTTGCTTTTCATGCAAAAGGTCATCGGTTCGAATCCCGGTGCCCCATATGGTCCCCCGTGCCTGCCAGGAGCAATTTCTGAGCATGGAGCCAGGAGTAACCCCTGAGCACTGCCGGGTGTGACCCCCCCCCAAAAAAAAAGATTGGTTTTGTGTCTATAAAATTTATGAGCTGTCATTTATACATTAATCTGTGTATCCTTCCTTCAAACTTGAAAGTGACTGAGCGAATTATCTTCAGTGAATCATTTCATTGAGTTTTGTCACTATACTTCACCACCTTTGGGTCTTCAATCACTTGTGATTATTCTGCTGTATATCTTACAGATGCTCCTTTGTATATATTCCCTTTTTAATTATGCTGCTTTCAATATTCAATATTCAATGAAAGCCCTATATGTGACTTTCATCATTGTAATAAAATGTGCTTTTGGGAGCCTTTCTTTGTATCTGTTTTAGCTGTTACTCTTTGGGCATCCATAATATGGTTGCATGCACTCTTTAGTTCTGGGAATTTCTTAGTAATGATATCTTTGACTGTTGATTCTTCATAGGCGTTTTCTTCCTGGTTCTCTGGTACCAAATGATTTTTATGTTGTTCCAGTTGAGTTTATCCCAGAGTTCTATTGTCATGTGTTCACTTTCCTTGAGGAATTTTTTTCTAACCTCTTCTGTTGTAGGGGGATGCTATGAGCTCATCTTCTATATCACCAATTCTGTTCTCTACGGCTTTTATTCTGCTGGTGAGGCTTTCCAGTGAGGTTTTTATTTCACTTACCAGGTTTTTCACCTATAATATTTCTATTTGAAGTTTTCTCATTTCTACTCTCATATACTCTTGAATCTTCTGGGCTGTCTGATCCATTGTTTTTCTAAGTTTGTTGAACATTCTAACATTTCCTCTAAAGTCCTAATCAAAATGTTATATAGGTGTCAGGTGTTTGTTGGGTCTCCAGAACTAGTTTCTTCAGTCACAAGGTTTGGTGGAGTTCTGTGTAGCTTTTTCATTGTGAAATTTGATTTACGGTACCCATTAAGTGTTGTGGTGCAATTCCTTGACTGAAAGAAATGTGCATCCATGGAGCAAAGCAGAGTGGTTATACTCTTGTCGGTGTTTGCTGAGCTCAAGCTAGGGATTTTCCCATTTTAAGTTTCACAGTGCTGTCCTGGAGGCTCCCAAATAGACACCCTTCTGCCTCAGTTCTTAGTAGTGGGGTTGCTTACCTCCACATTTAGGTCTTCTTAACCTGAAGGATTCTATATATTCTCAGGCTGTGGTAAGTTGGGAGAAAAGGAAGCACATTTTTTTGTTTTAGTTTTCATCCCTGTTTTCCACTAATGCTATTCTGCATTTATGTTTTAAAACATTTTTAGAAGATGGGGGACTTGGCTTACTGGTTCAATGCCTACCTTGCTCAATGACCTTAAGGTTACTCAGTGACTCTTGCTTATTTACTCACTGAAAGCTGTTCTTCAAGTAAGTCACTGTCATACAACCATTCAGGGACTGTGGGAAGGAGCTTAGGGGTTGGATTGCATGCTTTGCTTGTAGGAGCTCCTGCTTCAATTGATCAACAGTACCCCCTTGACCTCTCAAGCACCACCAGTGGCCTAGAGAGATAATATTGCTGGTAGAACATGTGCATTGACCCAGGCCTACTTATATTCAATTCCTGGTCCCATATATGATCCCCTGAGCCCCACAGAGCCTGAACTGAGCCCTAAGCACTGGGCCTCCAAATAAACAGACCACTTCTCCCAAATTCCATCAAACATCACTGGATATGGGGAAAATAAAACAAATACCCAACATTCCTAGAGAACGTAATGTCCAAATAGTTAATGCTAGATTTTTTTCAATGTACAATTTTGTAGGAAATTTCAGACTATGATACATTTGATAACTATGTCCTAGAATCCTGTACTTGGGCTTTATATTTCCTTATTATCCCTTATAGTTAGTTGGAAGAGCTAAATGATGAAAGGATATACAATTTAATCCAGCACAGACCTTGCTCTAAAAAGCTGAAATCTAATAGGTAAGCTCTTGAATTTATGGTCCCTCAAATAAGTAGAGATCAGAAGGACAATTGTTTTTCAGCTCAAGGAAGAGATTTGGATCCATGAAATAAATCTGAGAATTTATTATGTGGATTGTAATTGAAGCCATGGGCTTGAATGAGGTGGCTGGAGTATAGAGAATTCAACAAAGGGAAGGTTTTAATGACTTGTTCATGAACAAAGATTTAAAAGAAATTCGAACTGGCAAAAAAAAATGAAGAAGAAACAGCTCTCTGTGCGGTAAGCATGCTAAGCTGACCTGTGCTACAAAAACTGAAGGATAGTTATTTTATTGAAGAAGTAGAAAATGGAGTAAGCATTACTGAGGGGCTAAGTTAAATGAGGACTGAAACTTAATTGGATTTAGCAGCATAGAAATGACCCTTAAGATGCTCTTAGCAAATCATTTTAGGTTCAAGTTAACATCTCTTAGATTTATATATTTTACATTTGACCCTGAAAGAACACAGGAGTTAGCTTTATCAACTCAGACCTAATAAATTCCATGTAGCATTTGATTCTCCACACACTTGACTAATAACCCCTTATTGACTGGACACCTAGGAAGTTGATAAGTGAACATGTTTTGTATGTTCTACGTATTATACACCTTTACAATAAAGTAAGCTAGATAAAATGAGAACATAATAATACTGTACTATCTTACTGTTATGAATTTATCTTGCATATAAGTGAGTCTAAATGTAGATGGATTTGCACAGTAAAAACCAGTAGTTGAGTCAACTACTTCAAAACTATTGATTTCAGCCTTTTACGTCATCATATGAAAAACTTTGGATTATTACATGGTGGACTTGCTCTCTAACTGCTAAATTTGTAAGTGCTTATTCTTTATCTGGAGTAGGTTGTTAGTGGAAACTATACAGAGGTAGGAACATACTAAGTCTTTGTGCTAATGAATTGCTGCCATTTAGGCATATTCTTCAAATTTGCTTCTGGTTGAGATTATAGTTTTCTGGAAGACTGATACATATAGATGAACTTTGACATTAATTGGGCTTTTATTAAATTTAATTTTTAACTTCAGTTGTGAATAAAATCAAACTCCAATAATTTCTGCAGAAAATGGAATACATAAGTTCAAAAGTGGAATAAGAAGCTATAGAGATAAAACAATGATTCAGGTACATTACTTGTGTTCATTGACCCCATTTCTATCTCCAGCACTGAATATAGTACCCTGGAGTATTTAAATAGTGATCTCTAAACACATAGCTATTGAGTACCACTAGGTGTGACTCATACCCCTTTGCGCAGATTGGTCTGAAAGCGGATTGAAAACTTGGGCTAGATCGTAATGTCTCTCTCCTCTCTTCTTTTGATTCGTTCTCTTAGACTTCCTGCTTCATATATTGTATTTGTGAACATTCTATATGGAGGAGAGCTCTGCTCTTTTTAGTCCTCTCAGTTGCCGTTTTTGCACTTGTAAAATGATTCACACTTGCTTTAACGAGATACTGTGATGATTACTTAAAATTTCTGAAAAGCACCTAACATGACATAGATCTGTTTAGAATTTCCCTTGATTTTCCTCTTCATTTTTATTAAGAAAGTAAAATGTTTTATTCTATAAAGCATGTTTTTTCAATGAATGATCAATGAATAATATTGGAATGAACTATATATGTATAGTAGATATAAGTGTGTATATAGTATATATGCGTATAAGTATATATATACACACATTAGGAAGTGAATTTAGACACTGGGTCACTGTGCTTACATGTATGGGTAACACACTGCTCCCAGGAAGTTTATTTTCTAGAAGAGAAGATATATACTCAATCCATCTGTAGCATATCAAGGACTAGATAGTGACTGTTGTGCAAATTTGGTCTCAGCTGCTAAGTCAAAGATTCTGACTAGGAAGATTCTCTCTGAATAACAGAAGTTGAAGAATAAAACGTGAATAATTCAATCATTTCAAGAATGGAACTGGAAAACATCCTTGATGTAGAATCAAATTCACTTCTTGTGAAGAGCAGCAAGAGATCTAGGGTGGTAAACATCAGACTGGAGAGGGGTCAGCTTATTTAAACTGCAAGATATTCAGAACTTAAAGTCTTATCGGCTATTAATAAGTTTGATCAGGTTCAAGTTGTGTTAGGCTTGTTTCTGAAAAGATATTTGAGAATTAATAGTAACACAGTTTTGTACAAAATTCAGGGGATAGATGGTGTATGAAGTTTCCCTTTAAACTGTGACCCCAAAGTTGGAGTGATAGCACAGTGGTAGGTTATTTGCCTGGCATGCTGCTGACTTGGGGTGACCTCAGGTTCCATCCTCGGCATCCTGTATGGTCCCCCCAGCCTTTAAGGAGCAATTTCTGAGTGCAGAGCCATGAGTAACCACTGAGCACCACTGGATGTGGCCTCCAAACCAAAAAAACAGTGTGAACCCTGAAAATAGACTTTAAGGTTAGGGGTTGAATCAGAAAAACAGGTAGAAAGCTCTGCTTATCGTTCAGATTTGAATGGGGTTGTTATCCTAAAGAGCATAGTGCTCAACCAACTCTACAGAAATAAAACTAATCTACTGTAACAGTTATTAATTTCTATCCTGCAGACAGATTATATTCCTTAAGAGTAAAAAGGTTAAATACTGGCTTAAGAAATGCAATGGAGTAAAGGTAATATGACTTAATCAAGTCTAACATGCATAAATGAGTTGTAATATTATGTGGCATTTTAGTATAACATGCTGAACCATGTATGCAAATTTTAATTTAGTGTAATTCTGTAGTTAAAAACCAGAGCCTTGAGAAATTGAAACAATTATTTGATATCCCACGCCTCTCCATTTCAAGAGAATCATTTAAGCCATAATAATGTCTTTAATTCTTCCAGTAAAAGATTCACATATGGAAACAAGATATATATACATATATAAACAGTTTTTTTCTCCACATTTTTGACTTTGAGTATTATTTTCTTTAAAATGGGCATGTTTATCCTCTTAGCTTGTTCATACATCATCTTGTTATTCTACTTGTAGTGTGATAATTCTTTTCTATTGGTTTCCTCTAATATGTTTGCTTCTTAGAATCAATAGTTGAGGCTAAAATAACAGCTGCTTTCTATAAAACTGATTTTTCTCTTTCCTATTCCTGTCCTTTTTATTAATCATGACCCTGAGCACAGTTGTCTATAGAGAATGTAAGTCAAAGGTAGAGTTCTGGAGAATGTCAGTTTTATTTCTCCCATGTGAGAACAGAATGAGGTGCCAGGAGACATCAGTATTCATGAGGAGTTTCCACAGACAATGTCTTTGTTTTAGAGAATTAAAGAAAGATAGGCCAGAAATTGAATATTCCCTGAAAGTCAGTCTTACAAGAATAGGAGGAGTCAAGATGTTATTTCAAAGTATTGCTTCAGATTTGTAGAAATTATTCCTAGATGAGGACCAGTCATGGCAGGAAACGTGTGACAAAGAGCCAAGAGTGCAGTTAGGGTAGAGAAGGGTTCACTAGGACAGTAATAGTTGAAACTGTTGCCTCTCAACAAAAATGGAGTGCTGAAAGGGGATAAAGTGCTATATATGGTATCCCTTTATTAACAATAGTGCAAAAAGAGTAGTGCTAAAAAGGGGGAAAAAGAAGTGAGAGAAGCGAGAGAGTGAGAGAGAGAAAGAGAGAGAAAGTGAAATGTCTGTCCAGAGGCAGGCAGGGGGTAGAGTGAAAGGGATATTGAAGCAGTGGTGCAAAAAAAGGAAAACATGTACTGGAGAATGAAAGTGTATATTGTTTGACTGACACTCAACCAAAAACAATTTTGTAATGGTGTATAAAGTAATAATTAAAAATACAAAGAAAAAGAATTTGCTAATATATAAGCAGCAGCAGCAACAACAATAAACAACAACAATAACAACAAAAACAAAACAATCAGTAGTGCTGACTTGGATGTTTGAAGAAAGGAACTCTCATTCTATCTTAGTGGGAATGTCTACTGTTTCAGTGTTTCTGGAAAACATCACAAACTTTTCTCAAAATACTAGAAAATGAGCTTCTATATGACCCACGATTATCATTACTGGGAATATATACCAGGGACCCAAAAACTCAATGCAGAAAAGGCATCTGTATTATTTTTTTTTTGGTTTTTGGGTCACATCTGGTGATGCTTAGGGTTACTCCTGGCTATGTGCTCAGATATCTTCCCTGGTTTGGGGATCATATGTGATGCTGGGGGATCCAACCGCGGTCCCTCCTAGGTTAGCGTGTACAAGACAAATGCCTTACTGCTGCACCACTGCTCCAAACCCACATCTGTATTTCTATGTTCATTGCAGCACTATTCACAATAGCCATAATCTGGAAATAACCTTTCTAAGAACAGATGAGAGAACAAAATGATGTCATGAAATTTGCTTATACATGGATATACGTGAAGAGTATCATGTTGAGTGAAGTGAGTCAGAGGGAGAGAGGCAAAGAATGATTACACATATTTGCGAGATATTTTAAAAAAGTACAGTGTAAGAGTAAAGTACAAAGACAATATAATGGAGGACCAAGAAGACTGGTTCATGATAAGAAACTTGCCTATCTACTACTGAAGTGTGGGGGTAAGGCAATTAGGGCAGCACAGGGACCGTTATGACAATGATAGTTGGAAATGATCACTCTGGACATAAAAGGCTGAAAGGAGGTAAGGAGTTAAAGTGATATGAATGATACAAACCTAGGTGACTTAAAGGGAATAGGGGAAGAAAAAAAGAGAGAAGAAAAATGTCTGCCATAAAGGCAGGCTGTGAAGTAAAGAGTAGGCAGGATGTAAATTGGAGACACTGATGGTAGAAAATGTACACTGGTGAAAAGATGGTTATTGGAGTGTTATATGACTGAAATTCAACTCTCAACAACTCTTTGACTTTGTAAAAAACAAAATTATTTCTGGATGGCATTTTATTATTTTCATATTTTTATTTTATTAAAATATTTTATTTTTTTCTCATGCAGTTGGTTGAATACAGTCAAAAGACCCAAGTTCATACTATTGGGGTATGATGGAACTAAATATTTGTACCACTTTGTAAAAAAGAAAAAACTTTCTTCTGATCCTTTTTCTTTCTCTCTGGTTTACAGTGTGATATGGTTGCTACTTTTTGAGGGAAAAGTAGTGCAACACTTTTCAAGCTTAGGTAGGATTTTGACAACTCTCAAGGGGAGAACCATCACTCCAGCTAAGATTTCTATGGAAGTAGTGAAGTTGCATTTTATTTATGCTATTTTTAAAAGTTATCTGCTTATCTACTTTGATTTTTCTTCTTATCATGGGCCCATCAAACTCCATATCTTAATTTCAGTGAACTTTGTGTTTCTAGTAACAAGCTCCTTCTTTTATGGCGTTGGAGAAGGGAGACAATTATTTTTTGAGCATGAGAAAAATACTGAGAACTTAACAGGTATTAAGTCGATACTCTTGAATTTGAAACCACTGCCAGCAGTACCTAACCCTCCTAAAGTTTGTCATTATTTTTATGTTCAATAAAATCATTGAGATCTTTGAACTTTATTCAGTAGTTGATTCTAGAAATTGAAAAGTGCTTAGTGTGATTTATATGAAGGACTAATTACATCTCATTGTAAATCTATATAATACATTTTTCAGTTTTTTATAAACCTATTTTTTTTTATAAATTATATATATTCATATGATGACTGTTCTCAGTGGGTGGTAATAACCTCAGTTTATTTAAAATTGTGGGGATGTTTTAGGTTTTAGGAAGTTAACATATTTACTGGGTGGAGTTGAGAGCTTCCTGAAACTCTAAAAAGCATAATAAAGTTTTCTTTCTATGTCAATTTGAATGTTTGGATAATTCTGTAGATAGACTCATTCATAATCATTAGAGCCAGTAGTATAATAATGTATAAAATAGAGAATAGCATTTGTCTGAGTTTAAGATGTAGTTATATTTCTGGAAAAAACCCAGACAACTCCTGGGTAAATTGAGGAAAGATTGAATTTTATTTATAGAACTTCCTTGAGAATTGCTCACCACTTTGAAAATGTCACAACAACAATGATGCTTGTAATGTCTGTGTTCCTAATGCAGGATTCTTGAATCAGACTCCATTTTCAGTTGTCACAGGCTTCTTGGTTTTTATGTACAAAAGCTATTTAACCCTTACTTCAAAATGTCAAAAATAAAGATTAGTGTTGACAGCCATGAATGGAATATTGTATAACTTTCCCTCAGGTCAGACTTCATTATAGAACTGAATGTCTACAACTGGTTTATTTAGAATGGCTTTATCTAAGCATTTACATGTGAAATATATGTTCTTCTAGTTCTTTAATTGTTTTTTATTTTTAGTGCAGCTGTGGTAGGATATTTTTAAATGGCCATGCCACCAATATTACCTAGTTATAATTTCATTTATATAGTAAAAGGTTTTTTTTTTGTAATGTTATTTTGATTGACATCCAGTGGATTTCAAGTTTTACTCTGGCTCTGTGCTTAAAAATTACCCCTATCAGGCTTGGGGGAACATATGAGATGCTGGGGATTGAACTCTGGTCAATTGCATGCAAAGCAAATGCCCTTCCGGCTGTGCTCTAGCTCTAGCACCTAAAATGATTATTTTAAAGTTGAAGGAGGAATATTTATGTTAGGATTCAGTAGGATCCTGTATATAGTACATTTATATATATATATATCTTATGCATATGTCTATACATACATGCATACTCCAAAAAACAAGTGGCAAATGAAAGATTCTGGCAGATTAAAGGGAACCAATGTGGGATTGTGAAGCACCCAAGAGATCTCTTCCAGGATAGAAACAGAAGTATAAAGATGTTTAAAGAAGTTTAACAGAACTATAAAGTAAGGTCTGATAGGTCTGTCTCCAGGGGAAGAATTTCTTCACTCACAGATGTCCTTGTATTCTTTCCTTTCTCTTCCCTCCTCTATTTGTTGGTGGGCCTCTTACTCTGGAAGTCAGTATTGCATGGGAGTCCCAGGTAATCCAGATGAAATGGTTGATTATAACATTTTAAGTCTCACAAATCAGGAGGTACAGCTAATTCGTGTTGTAATAAGTACAGCATGAATATAGGGCATTGGAATGGTAGTCCTTCCTCATGCTTGGGATTAAGCAACAGAATTGGCAGGGAGCACCACACATTGAGCAGGTGGCAGTGGAGCATAAGTAACAAAGCAGTAGATCCCCTAATTGACTGTGTGAATCTATACAGCAAAGCAAATGGTGGGGAGCAGCAAGAAGTGGCTATGAGGAGCAGCAATTACTGCTGCCATCCAAGATATGGAAGTTTCTATTTCTGTGGCTGCTACTGTTCACAGAAATAGGTCTGCTGAAACTGTTAAAGAGCTGGCAAATAGAAAATTAGTTCGTATCGATGGCTAGCTTTTTTTTTTTTTTTTTGCCAAAAGGCAACACTCAGAGGAACAAAACTGCACAACTCTTGTCATTCTTTTGCCTTCAAGGGTACAGAGCAGAGAGTAGTAGAATTTGTTCTCTGAGGAAAAAGGAGAAAAGAACTAACACTGGAGATGTTCTGATTAGGTCTGAGAATCAGTATTGCCAGCAAATAGCATTTTTTTTCAGGTCACACCTGGTGAAGTTCAGGGTTTACTCCTGACTCAGCAGTCAGAAATCACTCTTGGCAGACTTGCAGGACCATATAGGATGCCAGGAATGGAACCTAAGTCAGCCTCGTGCAAGGCAAATGCCCTATCCATTGTACAATCTCTCTGGCCCTGACATAGCATTTTTTTTTTTGCCTTTTCCTTTCCATAGATTATCTTTTCCCTCTTAGAGAACCTCTGATTTGATGTGATGAGTCTGTGTTGAAGTACATATAGAGACTTGCCATTCTCTTTTCACGGTTTTTGAGTTGGAGATTTCATTTTTCTCTGTCTTCATTTTCTTTGAACATTTCTTTACACATATCTTTTGAAAGAACAGGTATGCAATAAAAGCTCTGATTATATGCAGAGTTGAAATTTCTTGATTTTTATAGATAAGTGAACTGGCTATAGTTTTAAGGCATTACTATATAATCTGGCTTCTGGCTATCCATATGAAATTTTTTTGAAGTATATACTTTTTTTTTTTTTTTTTTTTTGGTTTTTGGGCCATGTCCGGTGATGCTCAGAAATCACTCCTGGTCTGGGGGACCATATGGGACACCAGGGATCAAACCATCCAACCGAGGTCTGTCCTGGGTCAGCTGCATGCAAGGCAAGTGCCCTACCACTCTCCTACCACTCTGACCCCTGAAGTGTAAACATATTCTCAGATTTAAATTCATTTTTTTTAAAGTGACCTACTTTATTTCTTAGTGCATCTAGGGATATTGTCGTTATCTTTGGGGAAATTTTAAAAGAGTAGAACTTTCTGAGCTTAAAAAATTGTGTGAAGTACTTGGTTACATTTCAAGCTCATTGGATAAACATTGAATAAGCTTGTTGGATAGAGAATTGTTGGGCTTTTAATAGAAGGAAGCTGATTCATGTAAGGTGGACTTTTCTTTATGATAAGAACTCTTTATCCTAAAATCAGACAGAGACCCCTAGCAAAGAAAATTTTAGTCCATTTTTTCTTTTCATTTTTATTGTGACCAAAGTGAGTTACAAATCTTTCACAGTAAATATTTAAGGTAAATAGTGATAATGAATAAGGGGAATTCCCATCCCCAGTGTTATCCTCCCTCCACTCCTTTTTCCAGCATGGGTCCCATTTCTTTCTTCTTACCCCCCAGATGTTAGCATAATTGGTCCCCACTCATACAGCTAGTTGCATATTGGGTATCGATTCTGTTGTTTTTGACTTTAGGTTTGGTGTTTAAGTCTGTTCATTTTTTATTTCCACTAAATGTTCATATGACTGTGTAGTCCTGGTACCATCCATTTTTCTCCTCAAATTACGAGGCTGAGCAAGATGATTTCAGTAATGTGGTTTTGTTGGAAGTATAAGAAATGAAAAGGTGGGGGGGGAGAAAAAATAACCTAGAAGAAATGGCCTAGGTGTTATAAATATCAAAACAAAAACAAACAAACAGAAAAAACCAAACCAGTGACTACTTAAAAGCTTTTGTGTTTCTTCCTTTTTTGCATAGACACAGTAAGTATTGGGGAAATTGGAAATGAACTTCCCTTGGCCTAAGAAATACAGGATTTCTCTGCCCTTGAATCATATTGCCATGGGAATTACAACAGGCCCCATGCATGCTCATTTTCACATCTCAAAGTCTTTTTATGGTGGCAGGAAACTTTCTGCTCAGTTGTGAATGATAACATCAGGCCTCTAACTAGAGATCTTGGTATTTGCATCGGTCATAGAATGAAGACTAGGAGACAGGTTTTCTTTATGGTTCTAGAAGTTCAGTTTTATCATTGTTGTAATCAGTCTTCTGCAATTGGTGGTCTTGGTTTTTGCTCAGATCCTTGGACAAAGCCTCAGATAGAGTCAGTGCAGTTCCAGAAGTTCTGCTCAGTTGCTGTTATCAAAGTCAGATCTCTGGAATTAGAGATCTTGGTTCTTATAGGAATCCTAGATCAAGGTCTAAGCTAGGACCTTTCTCCTTGGTTCCACAATAGGTTATGCCCAGATCTTGTTTGTCTAAGTCAGTCTTCTGTAGTTGGCAATTTAGTTTTTGCATAGAGCAAAGGCTTACATGTCTTCAGGTTTCATTGGACTGTTAGGTGATGAGATATGGTAACCCTCTCTTAGATCAAGTAGTTGCTGTTTCCTCATGTTAGGATGTCATATCATAACTGGTGCAGGTTGTTGCCAGAGCGGTATTAGGTGTTTCCCGGGGAGGATTTTGGCTCCTGATGCTGCTGGGACCTGTACTAGTTCCACAACATTGGTCTGGGGTTCTGGGTTGGACGGTAGCTGTCCAATCACATGGAGTCTAAGTTGGGACCACATGACACATGCTCAGGGAGGGAGGCATCCCTGTATTATAAAATGTAAATGTTCTTATCCCTAGTAGATAAGAGTTTGTTTCTGTGCATAATATTTTCCCCATTTTAGAGTGCCTATGCAAAAGAGGATGGTGTAAAAATATATTGCTGGTTTGCTGGTGCATTTGGTGCTACATGTTCTCTGTGCCCTGGTGTTGACCTAAGCTTTTATCCAGGCAAGACTTTTTCTAGTAGGCTTTCGTACCAAGCAGTAGCAAAACAGGTGAAGTTAAATAGGGAAAAGAAAAACGACTATATATTTAATATAATAGAAGAAATAAATAAAAATAAATTATAAAAGGAATTAAAGATAAAAAGCTGTTTAAGAGGCTAACTTGTGGGGCTGGAGATATAGCACAGTGGCAGGGCATTTGCCTTTCAAGCAGCTAATCCAGGATAGATGGAGTTTTGAATACTGGCTTCTCACGTAGTCCCTCGAGCCTTCCAGGAGCTACCTCCTAGCGCAGAGCCAGGAGCAACCCCTGAGCTCCACTGGGTGTGATCCAAAAGAAACAAAATTAAAAAATCAACAAACCCCCCCCCCCAAAAAAAAGGCTAACTTACATGTGGGAATAAATAGACTAGTAAGTACTATTATGGAGGTATTATACATGTAAAGGAAATATCGGCATCCCCATTAAGTCTTTTTAGATATTCTTGTGGGAGGTGAATTCCAGGGCACATTTGCATCACACATCATATCTTGTTGAGTTTGAGAAATGATCTGCAGCCATAAGGGAGCAGGAATCGTCCTTGGGCTGGAGGTCCTTCTGGTTCTGAATCAGTAGCATGCAACAATTCACAATTGGGAGGGTTAGAAGAAGGGTCACACACACACACACACACACACACACACACACACACACACAAGAGGGCCACAAAGCAAGAGTCAGCAGGAGTAATGGTTGTAGTTTCTTGCCAAGGCACAAGATGTGGGACTGAGAGGGTATCTTTTTGGTTTGGGAACTGGGTGGTATAGACCATTTTTCTTAATGAACATTGACACAAAACTATTTAATAGAAACTTAGATGAATTCAATCACATATGAAAAATATCACATAGCACTATCAAGTGGGAGTCATCCCAGGGATGCAAGGATGACTTGACATATGCAAATCAATTGCTATAATAGACATCAATAAAAGGAAAAATAAAATTTATATGATTATATTAATTGATGCAGAGAAAGCACCATAAAGTCCATCATTCATTTAGATTAAAAATCTTCAACAAAATAGGCTGGCAGGAACCATTCTCAAATAGTAATGACTATCTGTAACAAATCCACGGAGGTATCATTCAGTTGAATATATTTGCTCTGAATATATGTAAGAAATGTAGTAATAATATACAAAATCTCTATAAAAATAGGGAGAGAAAATGACAGCTACTTGAAGGTAATAAATGAAACAAATGAAAACAAATGAAACAAAAGAAATAAAATATAAACAAATGAAAAGGGGCTTATTTTAATTATCAGAGAAATCCAAATCAAGGTCACAATGAGGTATTGTACTCAGTGAGAGTGGCCAATATCCAAAAAATAGAACAATATGTGTTGGTGGAGTTGTGGTTAAAAAAGAAATTTCGTCTGCTGTTGGAAATGTTCAATTTCAATAGAAAACTATATAGAAATTTAGTCTAGGAGTTAAGAATAGAATTGTAATATGACCCAGCAATTCTATTTCTTGATATCTGTTTTCAAGATACAAAACATTCAGAAGAACATTCGTACATCAGTATTCATTGCAACACATAGCAAATTTACATAGGCTATGAAATTAACCTAGGTTTCCTATGACAGATGAATGGCTAATGGAGGTGTGTGTAATTATAGAATGGAATGCTATGCAACTGAAACGAAGGATGAGATAATAAAAATTACAAACATGGATAGAATTGGAAGGGATCATGTTAAGAGAAGAGAGAAGAAAAAAGAGTACTAGATCATCTCACTTATCTGTGTGAACTTGTTCTAATAAGAGGGCAAAATAAAAAGACAAAATCAAAGTATCAAAGGGTAGATATGATTGTAGTCTCTTGATTATAGAACTGAGGACAGAGAATTAAGAAAAATTGAGGAGAGACTGGACAGAACAATAGCACAGTGATAGGCGTTTGCCTTGCATGTGGCTGATCCAGGATGAACCTGGGTTCTATCCCTGGTGTCCCATATGGTCCCCTAAGCCAGGAGTGATTTCTGATCGCATATATAGGGGTACCCCTGAGTGTCACTGGGTGTGGCCTCACAAAATAAACTGAGTGGAGATGAAGACTCATACAGGAGGTAATTGATAGTGACCTTAGATAAACCAGTAGAGTAAAGTTGTGTTTTATCTATATATTTGACCCACAGAACCAATAAAACTGAAAAATGTGTCCAAGCTGCAAAAGCCTGTCAGGAGGCAGGTTGGGGAAAGTAAAGGAAGTTAGCACTGACTATAAGATTGATATTGAAATACTGTATGACTGAAACAACTCTAAATAACTTTGTAAGTTGGGTTATCTTAATAAAAAGAACAAAACAAATAACAAAGTCTCTTTGAGGCTGGAGCAGTGGCATGGAGAGGTGAGGCATCTGCCTTGGCAGAGCTAGAGCCTAGGATGTTCTGCACTTTGATCCCCCAGTGTCCCATATGGTCCCCCAAACTAAGAACACTTTCTGACCGCATAACCAGGAGTAACCCCTGAGCATGACTGGGTGTGGCCCAAAAATCAAACAAAAAAAAACCCAAACAAAACCCAAACCAAAACAACAACAACAACAACAACAAACAACCTCCTTGGAAATCATCCTTTCCTACATACTTGAGTATAAGCCTAGTTTTTCCAGCACAAAACTGTATGCCACAATATTCTGTGCTTTGCATGAGACTGACAGCAGTGATGATGATATCTGTGACTCAGTGATGATGACAATGTTTATGCTGATACCCTCATACAGATATAGTTGAAGTGCTGTTTGGACATACAGATGATGTGGAGAAGGAAATCAGTTTTGAAAGATTTTTAACTTTTGTGATTTAGCTTGATTACCTACCTATTAAGTTACAGTTTTCTGCACTTGACTTAAAGGTTTAAAGTTATTGTTGCTAGTGAACAGTTTTTCATTAGCAATAAATATTGAAAAACAGTTAACCTAATGATTCCTCAATCATTGTAATTGTTTTGAGTATATATGTTTATATTTGAAATTTACCAGTAACTGCTGCATTTTCCACCTCGGATCCACTAAGTTTTCTCAGTTTTTAGTGTAAAGTTAGGAGGTAGGCTTATACTCAGGTTGGCTTATACTTGAGTAAACATAAATGAATTTATGCTCAAGTAAACTTATAAATCCCAGAATATTCTGTTTGAGTGGATTTGCTAATCATATTCTTCAGATTCTATGTAACAAACAATAGCTTTTAGTTCACTCTTTGCTTTGTACACAGAACAAAGTTAAAATTTGCCTTGGAGAATCAAAGAACAATATGAATCACAATATGGGTATAATGACCATATTTCCTGCTTTTGTTTTAATTTTCTGTAATTTAGCTTTATAGTAGACTCTCATTTGTATTGATGGAGTATTAATTTAAGTTAGACCCATAGACTCTAAAATAACTTCAATATGACATAGAGACATTGGACTGAATCAAGTTCAAAAGAAACCTTGCTTATTCATCTTTGTTTTTCTCAAAAGGCATTCACCAATTACTGCAAACATTAAGTTTTATAATGAAAGAAGAAGTAAGGATCTTAACTAGTTATCTAACTCCTTTCAACATCAGTTTATATAAAATTGCGCATCTTAAACTTTCAGCGACCCTAAACTCAGTTAAATGCAGTAATTGAAGTAATTTCAGGAGAAAACTAATAAGGGGAATAGCCACGAGAGGAATAGAGAACAAATTCTGAATAATATCCGGTTAGAAATGTGCTAGGGGTAGAGAGAGTCCTGAATTACAATTGTAATATTTTTGGCAGAAGTTCTGTGAATCTTTTTATAGTTAGGGACCTTAGGCCTCACTTGTAGACCATGTCAGTAGGTGATGGCTTCAGTAGGGAGCACCATCTGGTATTTCCCTTCCAGGAGCCAAGGGTGTGACAGTGAGATCATACTACTTTTTTTTTTTTTACCTTTTATGTGAGACAACTTCTTTGTTCACGTTAAAGACAAATGTTGTTTGAAAATTTGCTTAAATACTGCACTGATTCTATTTTTCTTCTCATTGGGGACCTTGATAAGTTCTGTCAGTGTTTCTATAAATATCAGAATTATATCTTGCTCTATACAGACCTTACAGAAGTCTTAATATCTTCATGGAATTTTATAGTTTAAAATGTCAACTAAACATAATGTGCCAGAGATACTAACATTTTCCAGATTTTGAGATATTGCTTTTCAGAGCTTGAAGGTTAAAATAAGCCAGAGTTTAAACCTACTATGGCATTTCAAAGAAATGAGTAGAATTAAATAGCACTTAAGAAGATCTCTAACTTTTCAGATATTTCTGTTTTTATATTTGATCAGAATGTAAACAATCTGCTGAAGGTCAGTCTGTGATGATTTTGAATTATCACTCACATTAAAGTGCCTCTAACCTTTGAGTCATTCATTACTTCAGGTGCTTTCAAAGATATAATCTTTGCTTCTATTCATTGAAAATGTTTATATTAGATTGAATGGCATCAGGCATTTCTACGAATATCTATTGTAGACTGTATCTTGTACCCACAAAGGATTACTGCATGCAGTTAAACCTGATAAAAGGTTTTGCATTTTTGTGATTTTTTTTTTTTCAAAGGTATGGGGACTGGAGAGATAGTGGTTAAGGCACTTACTCTGCATTTAGCAGACCTGGGTTTGATTCCTGGAACTTCATATGGTCCCTTGAGCATTTCCAGGAGTAATAGTACTATTTCAACAAATTTGAGCACAAGCCTTGAGCATAAGATCCAAGAGTACTGTTGGATGCGGCCTTCCCCAAAACACACACACACACACACACACACACACACACACACACACACACACACACACACACACACACGTTGCTAGGTAAAGGGAGATGAGAAATTGTTTGTTTAGAAAATCTTCTAATATCAGAACTTTATAATTGGAACTCTGAATTCTCATAAAATGAGTGTCAAACTGCTGGGAGATTATTGTTCTTGATTCCACATGCTGACCTTGAAGTACCAGTTCTCAGGTGGCCCACTCTCTCCCCAAATAATGCTAACTCTGGTTATGGAAAGTGGCCATTATATTCAGTAATCTAACCTGCGATTCTTGTTTTTAGTTTTTACTATCTTTAGTTTCCTTATTGCTCAGTCTGCCAGAATTAGATAACCCCCGAATATAAAAATGTAAAAAATCCATAAATTTTTATTTTGAGGACTGGATTGGAAAAATACTTAGGATCTGAACAGGATTCACAGCAGAGTCTGCTGATAAAGTCATTCTTATGGTTTCTATGTATGGTTTCTCCCTGGCTGATCATACTGTAAATGATAATTTTTTTAGTGCTCATTTGAAAAAATTTGAATATTTTCTTATTCAAGAAAAAAATAGTAAATATTTTATTTTGGGGTCAGAACTTTAGTGTTTAGGGTCAGTTTCTGACTCTGTGCTTGGAGTGACTCCGGGAAGTTGCTCAGGACCATATGTGGTGTTGTGGATTGAACCAGGGCCAGCTGCATTCAAGGCAATTGCTTTAAATCTTGCACTGTCTCTCTGTTCATGCATTAACTTTTCTTTTGGGGGGGGGGG
>PVKC010004765.1:0-34769 GCA_004027635.1 Crocidura indochinensis
CAGGTAGAATGAGGGAGAGAGAGAGAGAGAGAGTCCAGATGAGATGATCCCTCTGGGATGCAGGGAAGGCCTGATGGAGATAGGTGAAGGGAGAGAAACACTACAGGGGCAGCAGATGGATGGACAAGATGGAAAGATGGATGGATGGTGGGCGGGGTGCCGGCCCTGAACATAGGTGCTCCTGGTTCATTCCAGAGATACCCGGGGCAGTCAGCTGACCAAGTCCCAGCCATGCACCAACTCTAGGTCCACTGCCCTATTCAAGCAGGCCCCGAGGGTGGGTGCTGCCATTCACATGGGTGGTTTGGGGTGACAGCAGAGAAGAGGGAGCAACATGCCAACACTGAAGGCAGGAACTGGGCATCTGGCATGAGGGACACACATCGCCTCCCAGGAAAGGGCCCGGGGTTATTATGGAACCAAGAGGCGACCTGTCTGGCCAGCAACTGCAGGTGCCACCACACTCCCCAGGGAAGGTGTGAGGTGAGGGCTGTTGAGGATTCATTCAAGGGGACAGGAGGCGGACACTTCTGAGCCCAGCTCTGCCAAAAGGGGCAGCAGGGAGTGGGCTCAGGCCAGGCAGGGAAGCGCCAGGGTCCCTATGAGAAAATGTAGCCCTTCATGAGGGGCCGGAGGAGAGCTATAGGTGGTGCCCATTTGGGTCTCGGCAAGGTCAAAGCACAGGCATGCCGGGGACAGGGGGCACCAACATGACCCAAGACTCAGGGCCTGCCAGCTTCTCACTGTGACCAGGGGACAACTCACCCAGAATTCGGCCAATGGGTGGCTTCCCCGTAGCTGTAGTTGATGAGATCACACTTGTGATTGATAACTTCGATCATCTAGTCCAAAAAGAGCATGTGGGTCACACAACAGCAGAGAGAAACAGGTGAACAGGACAAGGAAGCTGGCAGGGCCCTGCTCTCTCTCATATGGTGTCAGCTCATCACACAGCGACTCCAGAACAGTAAAAACTGATGCTGTTTCCAGGTTGATACACTTTCAAGGGGAAAAACTAAAAAATGCTGAGATTGGAGGAAACAGTAGAATAAGAATTCAACAAAAAAGGGGAGAGCCAGGGGGACAGCTTAAAGAGGCGGGGGCTGGAGGGAGTCATACCCTGTGTGTGTGCAAGGCCACAGCCAATCCCTTCCACCCCCGAAGGTACCCCAGGGTAACCCCCAGAGCCCCTCAGAGCTCCTCAGCACAGGAGGCCCAACACTAATTCCTGCCCCCACCCCCAACACACACACACTCCAGAGGGAACATCTGCAGCTTGTACAGGGCAGAAATAGTGGAAGGAGCAGAACCGATGAAGGTCCGGGACCCTCACGGGGAAGCTCAACTATTTACCTAACAGTCAAGACAGATGAACGAAGCCTGTACTGACTGTTCAGCTCATCATGGGGCCTTTCTACTTTTGTGGGACCTCTCAAGCACTGCCATGGGGACTTTGGGGGCTCTCCTGGCCAGCCGTCCTTAGCGGATGGGCTTAAAGGGCCTCTGAGCCCAGCAGAGCCAGGGCTACACCTTGAGTTCAGCTCAGGCAGTGAAAGGGGTAGGATGAACTGTCTAGTGCTCTGACTGCTCTCCCTGGGCGCTGATGTCTGGAAAAGCATCTCTAAGCCACCACTGAGTAGGTTTACAAGAAAGGCTGAGCTGGCTTCCAACAAAGCGAGTGTCCAGAATGTGATCCTAATTGACCTCAATGAAGGGAGGAGGGAGGCCCCTATTTGGTCCCTGTTCACACCTCAGCGAGGTCCTCAGTACTTCCAAGCCCGCCCAGCCAGCACTCACAGCTCTGATAAGGCCTGTGCCTGTCTCCATGGTGCTGAGGCGTGTGTCGCCAATCTTGATGGACAGAATCTGAGCCCCGGGGGCGACACCGTTCCTCTCAGGCTCTTCTGGGAAATGCCCGGCTGCAATGCTGGCCACATGGGTGCCGTGAGCTCCTGGGTGGAAAAGGGCACCATGACGCGATGCACTCACAGGGATCAGGCCCTGCAGACCAGGTGATCAAAGGACAAGATGCAACCTGGGCGGCCACACATCTCCACCAACGACTTGGGGCCCCTAGTGCTTCTCTGCCCATCTCTGTCCCACTCTGCTGACAACTTGCGACCATGACAACAAGAAGCGATGTGACCCACACAGAACCATCTCCACACTGGGCCTGAAGCTCGAGCGAGTGAGTGAGTGAGCAAGCAATCGCCACTACTCCCATTCATGATCTCCGGCCCCCTAGCTAGCAAGTAGCAGCGTTGGGATGGTCTGAGGTTAGCCTCCAGGAAGCAGCACCGTACGGCCCTGACATAGTTTGACGTCTTGATCTAGGGGCCCAAGTGGGACAATTCAGTGAAGGAACAGCCAGGCTGTGCAGATTTTTCTTGACATATGTTATGCAGCAAGACAAAGGCAAAGTATCAGACATTTTGTCCTAATCGAGGGGGCTCAAAGAGTGAGAAACACCCCACTGCTTCAGGAAATAGCATAAGAGGCACTTGTGGCAAGCAGCAAGTGCAGAGCCAGGGTGATGAGTGTGGGTATCTCTGTCAGGTCCTTGTGGGGCTCATTTGCCTCTGCTCTGAAGCAGGCCCTTGAGCCTGGATCCTCCCATCCGACGCTGTGTGTTAACATCACCACACCCCGGTCCCATCTTGTGCTGTGGCTCTCGGTGGAGGTGATAGACACTGGGGCTCCTGTGAAGGAAGACCCCGAGGGCCCTCACTTCTCCTGACACAAGCCTTGTGATGAGAGCCTGGGATGGGATGAAATTCGTCAGGCAGTTTCCTCACTAGGACAGGACAGGACTGGAAACGGACAAGACAGTGGCTCCAGGGAAAGAAGGCCCACAAGTATCTGCCAGAAAGGGACTGGACAGAGCCAAGTCGGGATGGGCAGGCACATCTGAACCCCCCAAAAGAGCAGGAAGAGTAACCCAGATCTCATGGCTTTATAGGGGAGCAACCCCCAAAGTGAGAGAGAGCAACTAAGTGCTCCCCTGGGGCCCCAATGATCTAGAGACATAGCAGCTGAGGGAGCAGGCCGCAGTGAATGACTAACCAGACCTCCAAGGTCTGGACCGGCCTCCACCAGACTCGGCAGGAGACTCATGGCAAGAGCCACACTCTGGAGGCAGGAAAGGGGAAGTGACTGTCTTTCAGAGGAGTCACGAGGGGGAAATTTCCGGAGGTGGAACTGCGGCAACACGAACAGCCCAGACCGGCCCTAGCACTGATCTGACCGAGTTAAGGCACCAGGCCAGGAACAAGCACCACACCCCAGAGAGTCGGCACCGAGCAGCCAGAGCACCCACAGAACCTTTCCACGCTTAACGGTGTGTGTGTGTGTGTGTGTGTGGGGGGACACGACATAAATCACACAGCTCGGGTGCAAAACAGGTCCCTTCAAGCAAGCAGAGAGTGAACCCCTATCCAGGGGTCTCTCGTGTGCCCCAGAGCATGTGATGAGAGCCCCTCCTCCAGCCGCAGATGTGGCAGGAACCCCTGCAGAGATGGTAGAGGCAGCAGTACCTCCGCTGGTGACGACCGAGAGCAGGTTGCCATCCTCGTAGATGTTCACCGAGTAATTCAGCATCTCGGCCGTGCCGAATGAACCGTATTCCTGGGCCTCCTTGTAGCTTCTCAGCACGGTCGATTTGCTCAAGTCCCCATCTTCATTCGAGTCGATGCAAGCTCTGTCAAAGAACACAGAGCAAGAGCAGATAATATTTCTCTCTCTTTTTTTTTTTGGATCACACCCGGGAGTGCTCAGGGCTCATTCCTGGCTCCATGCTCAGAAATCGCTCCTAGTAGGCTCGGGGGAGCTTATGGGATGCCGGGATTCGAACCACTAGTCCTTCTGCATGAAAGGCAAACGCCTTACCTCCATGCTATCTCTCCGGTCCCTTTTTCTTTTTTTTGGGGGGGAGGGGTGTCACACCTGGCAGCACTGAGGGCTCATTCCTGGCTCCATGCTCAGAAATCGCTCCTGGTAGGCTCAGGGGAGCATATGGAATGCCGGGATTCGAACCACTGTCCTTCTGCGTGTAAGGCAAACACCTTATCTCCATGCTATCTCTCCAGCTCTATTTCTTTCCAAAAACTCATGTTTGCCCAGCCTGCCTCTCCCACGGCAAACACCATCACTACCAAGTTTAGATTCCAGCTTGTTTAGGAGAGATCAGGTGGGAAGACAGCAGCACCAAGTGCCAGAACACAGGTCTGGCACTAGGAGAACTATGAGATGTACCCCTGTAGGACCCCTAGCATTGACCCTTCAGAGTGCCACAAAGAACCAGCCTCAGGGTGCATGGCCCCAGGGAGTGGAAAGCACAGGAAACCAGTGGTCCTGGAGCTTCTGCCCATGTTGGATGATTCTGACCCAAAGTCCTGGCCCGACTCTCTGTGGCTCCTTCAGAACTGACCTTAGGAGCCCAAACAACTAGAAATCAGACAACTAAAAGTGGCCACACCCATGTTCTGACGCTTCATTCTACAGCAGGACAAGACCATGTGACTACCTGAGAGCTGCTGGAAAACTGGGGCCAGGGGCACATGCCTTCTGGGAGTCTGGCTGTGGGCTCAGCTGGCAGTAACCGAAGGCCTCCAACCCAGGCCAGCATCAGGTGGGGCCTCGCTGAGTTCCCAGCGTCCAGCCATAAAGGAACGTAAACAACAGAACCAGACCACTCCTTCTAATTTATAATAATATATACAACTTATAATATGTAAATCTATAAGTAAATGTATACACATTACACGTTTTTTATAAGTAAACATTTATATACTTATATCTAGAATTCAAAACCCAATTTTCAGACCTGAAACCATTACGCAGGAAACCACCAGGACACAGATGATAGCTTTCTGGACGCTGTGTCAGAGCCTGAGGGCATGGGACATAGGAGCAGAGCAAACCGTCCAGTACACCAACTGAATACCTGGAAAGGGCTTAATGCCTGAGGTCGAGAAAAAAAAAACTCACACCACTCACTAGCAGCAACATTAAAACTATCACCAAGTGGGTAGAAGAGGGCCAGAGAGAAAGCATGGTGGGGAAGGCGCTTTGCTCTGCACAAGGCAGACCCGGGTTCCATACCTGGGGGCTGCCTATTGTCCCCCTCATCCTCCAGCCCTGCCAAAAGTGATCCCTGAGCATAGCTGGATGAGGCCTCAAACATAAAGAAGATGGGCAGTGAACAGACACCTGAGAAGAAAGTGCCTCCTCACTAGTTCTCATGAAATGTAAATCCTCACCACCAGATATTATCCCACAGCTTTTGAGGACAGTTTCCGTTGTTGATCATTTTAGAAACAAGTGCTGAAGATGAAGAGATTGTGGAGAAACACTGATGGGAACATAAGCAGGTGCCACATATTTGAAAACAGTCTGACTTGGTCAAAAATATAAAAAACAATCCTAGGGACCTGAGAGAGCATGGAGGTAGGGCGTTTGCCTTTCATGCAGAAGGTCATTGATTCAAATCCCAGCATCCCATTGGTCCCCCGAGCCTGCCAGGAGTGATTTCTGAGCATGGAGCCAGGAGAAACCCCTGAGCACTGCCGGGTGTGACCCAAAAAAACAAAACAAAACAAAACAAAAATATATATATATATAAAACAAAACGAATATATGTTCCAGCTACAGGACCTGAAGAAGAAGAAGAAAGCATCATGCTGAGTGCAATACTGGTCAAGACAGCTCATCGCTGGAAATAAATACCTGAAGACCCCATTCTAAGGACTGGATCAAGATGACATTGTGTGATAGAACACAAGATAAAATACTACATAAAAGGTGAAATGATGCCCATATGCAGCATAATGGAAGGGAAGCATGTGGAGGTTGTGCCAAGAGGAGCCAGGCAGTGTGCAAAGACACCCAGGGGAGGGGAACACTTGAGGCTGGGGCTGGTGGTAGAGCTCACGCCTTATGGGTGGGCGACCTGGGCTCAATTTCCCACCCAGGGAGAAATGAAACCCAAAGAGGGATCTCTGCTAGAAAAACCGGAGTGTGGGAACAGGATGTGGTCAGGTTGGTGGACCTTAACAACCCTTTCCTTAAAGAAGAGCCCAGTGTTAACACTTAAAAAAAAAAAAAGAACAGGGCACCAGAGGGAAACAAACGGAGAAATCCAACCATCTGATCTCCTTCAGTACCAGCCCTGTCTGAGGAATTGACTCTCCAAGCAAGTAGAAGATCCAGCTACAAAATTCTTAAGTCTTTTTTGTTTTTGTCACACCAGGAAATTCTCAGAACTTTCTTCTAGTTCTGTGCTCAGGGAATCACTCCTGGAGGACTCAGGGGACCCAATGGGGTGATGGGGATGGATTCTACATCAGTGGCATGTGAGGCAAGTGCCTACCTGCTGTACTATTAATCTAATCCCTATAAATTCTTGATTTCAAGTGTCAAGAAGAGGTGCTTGTTGGCTGCAGGTCGCTTACATGCATATAACTCGTCTATATTAAGAGCAGCTACTTGTTCCCAAGCAGATAAAAATCCAAGACGATGCACAAGCGACATCCTGCAAGTATATGTACAGCTAGCTAGGAATGGGGAGAAACAGATACAATAGGCGACTCGGTATGAACTCCCAGAGTTAGCAAGAGGAGAACTTCAAGAGCAGTGAGAGCTTACATTCAAGGAGGGCTTAGTTAGAAAAACACCCAGCTTCACTTCACAAATCTTCTAAGTACCATATTAGACCACGTAGTTGACAATATGAGTTTCAGGGAGTGTAGCTGGGGATGCTGAGGACCCAATGGCCAAGATTCGGACCCTTACACCTAGCGCAGGTCCATGGACCCTGTACACTGCTCACTTTAATTCAGCTGCTCTGATTGTCCTCAGGAACCTCTTCCCATTTGACTCCCCACAAAACTTCTCGTCTTGGCCTTTGAATATTCACAGATGCTACTGCGATTCTTTCCCAAGTACCAGTTGGTTATGAACAGTTTCAAGTAGGAAAATGTCCACAGAGCAAAGATCCACCTCATAAAGACAGGTTAATGATGGCTAAGTGCTTGTTTAGGGGCTAAAACAGGAAGTTCAAACATTGTGTTCAAAACTACCCAAGCATCCACCTGGCTTTCAAATAGTTTTGCACAGGGATTCTAGCATCGATATCTCTGGGAAGGTTTTATTTTATTTTGTTTGTTTTCATTTTAGGACCACACCCAGCAGTCGTCAGGGGTCACTCCTGGTTCCAAACTAAGGAATTATACCTGGTGGTGCTAAAGGGACCAAATGGGATGATGAGGATTAAACCTGTGCAAAACAAATAAATGCCCTCTCTACTATTTTATCGCTCTGGACTGCTCTGCAGTTTAATGTTCTTTAGAGAAAAGCATGCTTATATTTGCTTTCCCCGTTCTGTTCCCTCCAGCAGTTCTGGGGCGGGAGGCTCAGGGATCCCACATGCTGGGTCTGGCTCTCCCAGTAAGCCAGACAACTTGCCCTGGGAGGTGAGTCCTACCCACAGCTTACCTCCAGGTGGCACCGTCGTGCCAGACCAAACAGTCGTACACGGGGCCTGGGTCACTGTATTTCTTCTCAAAGGAGTTGAGCAGTTCCACCTGGCTTTGAAGCTCCTCCTTCATCAGTTTATTTGCCTAAAATTAAATTTAAAAATACTTTCATGTTAGTGCACGTTAGGGCTCCAGGAGAGGTAAAATAACATGAAGAGAAGCACAGGGTGATCTAATCCAACTGTACTCCTGGAAAAAAAGAATTCAAGAATGTGTTCTTTTCATCTAGGTGCAGCCTGTAACTGCTGGAGTGAGGCAGAATCAATTATGTATTAACTATGAAATGGTGACGCTTTCTTTATCCACTGTCACTCATGCCATACATCATCTGCTGTACTAAATCAGATTTCCAGAGAGGACCATTTCCACTTCAAATGTGTTTCTTAAGACCCCAAATCAATAAAAACCAAAAAAAAACCCTGTTCAATCATTCTCTAGAACAGTGGTCCTCAAACTACGGCCCGTGGGCCACATATTGTATTCGTTCCCCATTTTGTTTCTTCACTTCAAAATAAGATATATGCAGTGTGCATAGGAATTTGTTCGCAGTTTTTGTTTTTACTATAGCCCGGCCTCCAACGATCTGAGGGACAGTGAACTGGCCCCCTGTTTAAAAAGTTTGAGGACCCCTGCTCTAGAATGTACAATGACTAGTCCGAGACATACACCTTACATATGTATGTACAAGCTGCTATGCTCACCATCTTGTTTACCATAGTAAGCATTTACTAAGATTCAACCCAGGCACTGGTTCTGATCTACAGGCTACCTTCAACTGCTTTGCTTCTACCTGAATTAATGAGAAATGCTAATTCTCATTAGCATTAGATAATTCTCTGAACTCAGTATTTACTTTCTCAAAAATGCCACCTTAACAGTTTTGGAGGGACACAAAACGAAAACATTAATAAAATCCAGACTGGGGCCAGAGAGATAAGACAGCGGTAGGGCGTTTGCCTTGCAAGCAGTCGATCTAGGACAAACAGTAGTTTGAATCCAAGCATCCCATATGGTCCCCCTAGCCTGCCAGAAGCAATTTTTGAGCACAGACCCAGAAGTAACCCCTAGGACCATCAGGTGTGACCCAAAAAACAAAACAAACAAACAAACAAACAAAAAAGAATAAAATATAAAATAAAATCCAGATTCATTTTATATCGAATGAATCACACACGCGCAGCACCTGGAATACTAGAGCTTAGTAAGGAGAAGAGGAGGAGGAAGAGGAGAGGATTTGTAGGTACAAAGCATTTTGCTGTCCACAAGGGCTGACACACACACAGGAACTGGAAGCTATCTCGTGCCGAGCTCAGCAAGGGCCCTCCTCATGGCCCTGGGAGATGAAGACCCTGACTTGGCTTCACAGGAGGGATGGGGGAGGGGAGTGCACAAGTATTGGCAGCTTTAGAAACCATGGCTGTGTTATTTGCTACTGAAGAGGCACACAGAAGAAAAACCCAGAAGACTGAATAGGGGGTTGCTGCTACTTTCCCTATGGGGGACATTTTGGAGCTTCACTTGCAACTTTTATACAACCCGCAGCCTTCAAATTCCTCTTGCCAGTGCATACAGCTCAAGATATTTTATTTAATAAAGTGATTTTAAAAGGGTTTTTTTTTTGGGGGGGGGGCACACCTGGTGACGCTCAGGTGTTACTTCTGGCTACACACTCATAAATGCTCCTGGCTTGGGGGAGCATATGGGATGTTAGGTGATCGAACCGTGGTCTGTCCTAGGTTAGCACATGCAAGGCAAAAGCCTTAATGCTTGTGCCACTGCTCTGGACTCTAAAAAGATGTTTTTAAAGGGCAAGGCTGTCTAGTGATGTGAGATCTTGCATACTTGTTGCTGGAGCATTAGTTGGTTCTGGCTCTCCATCACCGTGGCCAAAAAATCCCCGTGTATGAGAATATTCTGAATGGAAAAGAAAGTACTGCGATGATGGGTGATGCCTGAACTGTGGTGTGGCCTGGCTGACACCTGGCTTGAGTGAACACACCCGGCAAGACAGCCCCGACAAGATAAAGTAGAATGGCTCTACTTTATCTAATCATGATATCAAAAAAAATTGGCTCAACAGAGGAAGGCTGCTGGGTGCTAGGAATACGTTTGGGGAAACAAAGGGAGCTTCGAGAGAAGCAGAGTGGTGCTGCTCTGGCTGTGTCCCCTCTCCCATGCATCGACAAGGCATTCAAAGCTGGTAGAAACAAAGTTCAACTGCTTCAGGATAAAGCCACTTTCCACTCAGATTAAATTGGCTGCTAAGTCTCTAAAGAACTTGAAGGCACATGTGAGTAAAAGTGACTGGCACCAACTTGAGACTGGCAGCTGTTGGCAGCATCGAACTCTTCTTGTTTCCTGCAAGCTTCTGCGAGGGCCACTCTGTGAACAGGGTCCCAGATCTTTTCTTTCCGTTCTTTCTGTAGAAACAGGAAAATCACCTTATGGTGGGCTAGCAAGATGACATTCATGTCCATGCAACTGAGCACATACGACGGGCCATTCCTGTGTGTGCTTAGTTACCAGCCTCACAATTCTCACAGAGATACAAACAGCAGACTGATCAGGTAGACAAAGCAATGGCTCTGTCAGTTCAAAAGTGACCCACTGCACCTAGGTTTCAAGAAAACAAGCAGGCCAAGGCAGCTCCAAAAATATCCTCAGCACTAATTTAAATCCTTTTCTCTGTGAGCATGAGTCCCACATGACTGGCTGAATTCCCAGCTTTCTGTTTGTTTGTGGGCCACACCCAGTGATGCTCAGGGCTTACTCCCAGCTGGCTCTGTGCTCAGGAATCAGTCCTGGGGTGTCTCAGGGGAGCAAATGGGATGCCAGGGACCGACCCAGGGTCAGCTTTGTGAAAGGCAAACACCCTCCCTGTTGTACTATTGCTCTGGCCCCAGAAATTCCAGTCATTTAGAGCACGAGAAATTCCCATAGCCGGGTTCTTGCAGAGCTGGGGAGAGGCTGAGGCAGGGCACTGATGGCAATGTCCCTGCCAGCCTCGACTACCCTCCTTCTTGATTTTCCTCCTCCTTCTTCCTAGACTTGGAGGGTCATGGTCCTGAAACTGATTCTACCCACATCAATAGAGCTTCTAAGCCACAGAGCTTCCCAGTGGGAGTCTGCAAGTCCATGAAACCCTTTCCTACACTGCAATTAATTGAACTTAGCCGAGATGTGGTGGTGGCCAAAATCCCAACACTGCATCTACAGCTCCATTCGTACCTTTGCAACGAAGATGCCTTAAGTCACCAGGAAGCATAGAAGTGGGATATAAAACATGAGTCTTTTAATCCTCAAATGCTCTCCACTGTGCTTTGGGGGCCACACCCTGTGTGGGGACTAGGGTTCCCAAACCCATGTGGGTCACAGATTCGAGGTTCTTGCATGGCCTAGAGCCACACCCGCTCTGAGCAACATACAGCTATGCTACAAGCTGCAAGACATGCACCTTTAACTAAGGACAGGAATCCAATAGCTACATGTCCCAGGGTTCCTGGCTCCAGGCCCGAACACCTTCTGATCTGATCAAAGTTCCCCAGATCTGGTCTGGCTACCAGGCTCATCTTCAAGAAATCACTGGTCTTGCCCTGAAACCCCGAACCTGCCTGACTCCCAGAGCTCAGCAAATCCTTCGGATGTGAGTTACTCGCCGCAGGCTATTCCGGGAATTGGGGTGTCCTCTGACACCCACTTTCTGGTGCCTACAACCAGTGGGGAACACAACAGATTCTAAACATTCCCAGCACCACCTCCTTAAAACAGCCTCTGTCCCTATCCAGTTCTCTAAGTAGAGATTTTTATTTCTGTACTTCAGGCCCGGGTAACCCTCTCAACTCAGAGGACACAAAAGGACGGACTGGACAAACTGTGGGAACATATGTGAACAAACGGGGAAGGCCAGATTTGAAATCAGCTAGCTTTTTTAAAATCTTTGAAGTTAAAACAAATAAAAAAGTTCCCGCAAAAATACACACACATTCCCTATGTTAAATCTCAGCATCTGACACTCAAAGCCACCATTTCAAGTGGGTCATGGTTCTATCGGACAAAACCTCTCCCTAAGAGTTGCTGTTTCTGACTTCCGCCAGAGTCCAGAAAGGCAGCATTCTCTTCACATGTTCTCGCACACAGAGAGTGGAGCCATGGTGGATAGAGGGGCCCTACCTGAATCCGCTCCTTGAGCGCCTTGGGGTAGAAGTCATAGCCATTCTTGATGCCGATGTGGTATTTGCCCGAGGGGTTTGTCCAACTTGCAGGAATCTAGAGGAAAGGAGGTCAGCAGTCCAATCACTAACTGCTCCAATTCAGACAATGCAGTAGTGGGAAAAGGGTCTTTTACTTGGAATGGTCCAAGCTGGAGGATAAAGGCTCATGGTAATGGTACATCTCAACATGTGAAGGGGCCACTTACTATCTCCCTATCTTTCTTCTCGTGCATACAGAACTCGGTTCAATCTGAGTCCCTTTCAAGTCTCCCAGGCTTCAGAGCTTCCCAAAGCCCTGGGCGCTGCTTCATTCACCTTCTACCTGCACTGGTGACTCGCACCTCTCCTCCCCTCCCTCCCTCCCAACTCGACTCTATGAGCACACAGCTGTAGGTTTGGCTTGTTTTAGAGGGGATAGCACCTGGCAGTGCTCAGGACTTACTCCTGGCTCTGTACTTGGGGATCACACCTGGCAGGGACGCAGAGACTGTATAGGGTTCTGGGGAGCAAAGCCAGGTCAGCTGTCTATGAGGCAAGCGCATGCCCTGCTGTCCTATTGCTTTGACCCACAATAAAGAATTAAAAAAAAACTTAATGTGAGATTCCCTAAGGAAAGTTTGTCAAGCATGAGAGGAGGAGGAGAGAAAACGAAACAAAAACATGAGAGGGGAAATGTTTTCAAAAGATTCTGTCAACTGGAGCCACAATATACACTCCCTTGCCCCACCCCAGCCCAGCAAAAAAAAAAAAAAAAAGTCTGTCATTTATGTAAGTCAATAATGAAGACATCTGAGTTCAAGTTCTCTGGGAAAATTATGAAGGGATTAAAAACAAGATGAAGACGAGACATTCACTGGGACATCTTTCTACACCCAGATTAAAATACTTCTACCATGTACCATGTAGTAAACACACTGGAAAAAAACCCCGACCAACTGATGGCACCACCAAAGCATGAAGGCAGGTATTTAAGGAAACCCCAAAGATCCATTTTGCAAACACTTAAGACAGCTCTGTTGCCCCAGTGACAATGCCTGAAGGTGAGGGGAAGCTCCACCTCCTGGATAAAGAGGACAGGGAGGACAGGGAGCTGCCCTGGACATCCACAGGTCCAACCTGGCACAGGCCCCAGGGAAGAAGTGCAGGGAGGCTGGCGGGGCCGCTAAAATATAGGGTAGTCTGTGAGAAGGGCCTGGTAACGAGGGATGCCCTCCACTCACCATACAAGCACCACCATTGAACTAAGAACCTAAGCAGTAGGAAAGAGGAGAAGGTGCACCTTCAGCACACGGCCTGAGAGCCCAGTGACTTCGCCGTCCTTTGCCTCCACCACAGTGGCCGTGTTCACATCTCCGCTGCCCGTAGTGTCGATGATGTCAACGATCTTCGGCTTCCTGTCCGTTGTGATCTGAAGGTCCAGAGAAAATGAAGACAAGGTTAGAGGCTTTAGTGGTTTCATTCTTGACTGCTGTGTTTGCTCTGAGGCCCCAATCGGCAGCACCCAGAGCATCCTCCAGTCTCTGGGGAGACCACCTGGGGTGCCGGGGATCAAATCCGGATGGCCCATGGGCCAGGCAAGTGCCCTGGGATGCAGCACTACTATGCTGGCCCTGAATGTCTGATCTTAAAGCGACACCAACTTCTGGGTATTTCTAGATCCAACTAACCTATAAAATCTGCATTCACTTTAAACAAAGGTCAGAACTTTGGTTTCCGCCCAAACCTGTCATACTAAAATGAAAATTCCGTCATGGAAACCTTCAAGGCTTTCATGTGGTCTCATGCCTTGTTACACATTTTTACTAGGCATTTATGTGGGTCTCATCCTGTTTTGGGTGTTGGAGACACAGCGATGACCAACACACAGACACATAGATAAACAGAAAGACACACACCCTGCCTCACAGCTCTTTATATCTGTCACTAAGCTAGTCACACATGTCTGATGGCGAGACACTAGAGGCAGTGCCAGGCAGGGGTGAGAGATGCAGGGCCACGCTCCTCATTGTGAGGGGGCTTGTGAGAAAGCCGGCAGGTGCAGGTACAAGTGCAGCATGACAAGGAGAGCAGAATGCTCCAGTACTAGATGCTCAGTTATTGTGACAGGCCAGTGCAGGTCCAGACTAGGCTCCCAATCAACTTGGGTCCTGCTTCATACACCGAGCCTGTCCGTGTAGTAGCCCTGATTCTTCAGCCTAGCTCTGCCAGTGTTCCCCTCCCCTCCTCCTGAAATGCTCCTGTGCACTTACTCCCTCACTCTTCACACAAGGGCTAGACTGGGCCCCCTCTGCCTTCCAAAAATAGGTGACCCCATACTCCAGGATCTACTTGAGCCACAAGGCTGGTGCTCAGCTGCACACCCTGCATGAACTCCCAGTGCTCCTTCTGATTAGAAGCAGACCATCGGTTGATCCTTCATCTGCCCTCAATGGCAAAACAGGGCCTAGAACAAGGACAGGAGCTACCCCAGTGGGCCCTGGGTGGTTTCGAAAACACACACTTATTGGGTAGCTAAAGGACTTTGCACCAAGGCTGGCTTTGCTAAGGTGGTAATTGTTTGCATACTTCATTGCTTTTCCTCTTTGGTCTTGGATATTTTATTTTCTGCTACATCTAGCAGTGCTTGGGAAACCAAGAAACTATGCAGTGCCAGGAACTGAACTGGTGCGCCCCACATGCAGGGTTTGTGCTTCGTCCACTGAGCTCTCCCCCCCTTGCGATTTTGGCTTGTGTTACTGTCCAATGACGGTTTTCAAAGACGACCCATCAAGCTTTTTTGTACTATATGTGTGTTGTATACGTGTGACTAAATTCTAAATTCTTAAAAAGTACATCAGTGGGATACAAGGCATGTGCCTTTATTTTCCTACAGGAATCAACACCTGAGACTCAAGTGTGAAGAAGCTTCCAAAAGGAGAAGGTGAAAGATAACTGGTGCACAAGCCTTCACTGGGGTCTTTGCAGCTTACGGGCAGGGCAGAGCCTCTGGCCTGAGTCTCGCTGGTCCCATGACTGTCTCTAGAGCTTTCTGTCTTGGGGCGTGGGGAGGAGACACAGGCGCACCTTTTCCCTTTCTAAAGCAGGAAGTCCGAATCTAGGAAATGACAGCTCTATTAGGGACAATTAAGGTTTCTCTGGGAGAACTGTCATTTTCTCCAGGATTCCTAACTCAGACGCTTATTTCTCAGAGATTCCAGGTACTACAAAAGGTAAGCAGAAGACTCAACCTCAGCTTAAGAAAAAAATCACCGTGAAAGTCACACAAAAACCCTTCTTAGAAAGATAAAAGCTAAGTCAGATGAGGCTGGAGTGATAGGACAACAGGGAGGGCACTTGCCTTGCACACGGCTGACCCAGGTTCGATCCCCAGCACCGCCAGGAGTGATCCCTGAGTGCATAGCCAGGAATAACCTGAGCATTGTAGGTTAGTATAGGAAACCCCTCAAAAACAAAACAACAACAACAATAAAAGAACAGCAGGAAGTGCCTGCCAGGAGCAATTTCTGAGCATGGAGCCAGGAGTAACCCCTGAGCACTGCCGGGTGTGACCCAAAAACCACAAAAAAAAAAAAAAAAAAAAAAAAAAAAAAAAAAAAAAAAAAAAAAAAAAAAAAAAAAAAGAACAGCAGGAAAAAAATAAAATGGAAACAACCAAGAGAAGAATCTGGCTTTCTTTCAAAGTGAAATCGAGTTCAATGAAATACTGACCGCAAACTCCAATCTGGTCTCTCTCTCTCTCTCTCTCACTTTGCAGGACCCACCAACGGCCAGAGCCCCCGTGCTGAGGTTGAGGATCACCCAGTTTCGGGGAAAGGCTGAGAATGAGCTTCTGAGCACGGGCAGCTACTTTCCAACCATTATTTCATGGCCCCTCACCCTGACCCCAAGAACACTCGATGGGCTTCGCAGGAAGGTTAAGACACAGCGGGAGAGAAGAAGGGCACGCTCTGAGCTGGTACCACACAGGGCAGGCAGGACAGTGCAAAACCCAGCTCCAAGCAGGACAGAAACAGGCACATCCACTAACGCTCACAGGGGCCAGTTTCAGAAGCTGTGAAGCGAAGCTTCCTGCTGCCTGCTGGATTCTAATGCTACAGCATCCGCGTGCATGAAGGTCACTGTGGAAATCAGTCTTTGTCCTTGGGAAACAAAGCCCATCACGATAGACAAAATTCTCCCCTCTGCTCCATCATCACTGACAAGTTCTCCCTTCTCTCCCAACTGGCCTATACTCCCTCAAGAATGTTCATGTTACAAGAGCATTACGTTTTGATCCTTTTCAATTTGTTCTTTTACACTCTTCCTTTATGAAACAGATATGAAAATGATTCTAAAATGAAACATTTCAATGCCAGAGGAGCAGGGGATGAAGGAACTAGGCAATAGCTGAGAGGGAGAAAAGAAACTAAATAACCGAGTAGAGCCCTCCACCCCACTTTGACTAGCGATCAGCATATGAATCAGTCCCTGGACAGCTTACTGGACAAGAGTTCACTAGGCACCCCAACTCCTCTGGACTGGCAAGGAAAAGCCTGTGTTTACTATTTGGGGTTGCAGGGGTAGGAGTGACAAATGCTTGGCAGTGCTCAGGGGACCCTATGCAGTGTCAGGGACAGATACTGGGCTGCAGAGTCAGTGCCTTAAGCCCTGACTTCTCTCTCCAGACCCAGGCCCAGCTACTGCAGGACAAAGGGGTGAGTGAGGTAGGTCTGGAGGTCAGGGATGGGAGAAGGGCAGGGGTGGCCCAATTGACCTGTGGATGTGCCTGCCTTGGGCGGGAAAGGTACGTGCAAAGCCATCCAGGCAAAGGCAATGAGGCCGCTGAATCAGTCGGCTTCATACTCACACAGGCACAACAGGGCCTCAACTGGAAGGGAAGGAAGACTTGGGCAACAAAGATGAGCAGAGAGCGAGACCTGATGGGGAGCACGTCGACTCCGAAAGGCCTGGCCTGCATGGTACCCAACACTCTGTGAAAGAGGTTTGCAGAACTACCAGCATACGCAGCCCGGTCCTGCTGGGCCCAGGGGTGATGTCTGTGGTCTGTCCACCCTGCTCTCCACTGTGTTGTCCACCCTGCAGGAGCTGAACCAAGGGGCCCAGGGCTTTCCTGGACAATAGGGGACAGGACCCAGGACTGTTCCTCGACCATAGGGTCCAAGGCTGTCAGGGTGGTCTCTGGACAAGACCCAGGTCAGTCCCCAGACCCTATGCCACTAGACCACAGAAGCCTGTCTGGCCATTCGTCTGAGTCCTTTCTTTCTTCCTTTCACATCTACCTTCTTATCACTGGGGGTGAGGTGGGGTCGGAGCAGCTCCTGGCTACACCTGGGGTCACTGTAGGAGAACCGGGTGACCTTAGTGTTGGGGATGGTGTTAGGGGATTGGCCACATACAAGGTCAATGCCTTAGTGCAGTCTCCATGTCCCTCACCCCTTCTGCCTCCCTTCGGGATGATGCAGACACAGAAAGCTACAAAATAAGCATGATATGGGTAAGAGAAAGAAAAAAGAATAAAAACCTGAAGAATTCCCTCCTGCTGCAAGTCACTGCGCTGATCTCAGGCCATCTTTAGGCCCGTGAAGCAGATTAAATGAATCCCCTCGAAGTATTCATTTCCATTTCCCAAGTCTCACTGCTCAAGCATCTTGAGGCTTCAAACAGTTCTGCTTAAACCATGAGCTGTCAGATGTGCAGAGAGATGTGTCAAAGGGCCTTGCTAATGCCCGACCCTGCTCCAATCTCTGGTGGTTCAATCCCCGGAGCTCCACAGTCCCCCAAACATGGCCAAGTACATACAGTCCTAGAGTCACCTGTTAGGAGTGGCCCTGGGAAGACAGAAAACGGCAACCTCGGGCCAGTCAAAATGGGACTCCAGGCCCCCCTATGAACCCCTTGGCCCCCAGCTAGTCCATCAGCCAATACTTCAAAAAGCCAAGCCTCCTCAGCCCACTTTCCCCTCAAGTCAGTGAGATGCCAGAAGAGGATTTGGACAAACAGCAAGGGAAATATGCAAAGGTGTTTCTGCCGAGACAGCCTCACTTCCTGACCTTATCCAAAACCTGCTGGCTCTGGCCCTTCTCCATTCTCTTTCTCCTGGAAAGTGAAATGGGCCTTTGTGGTTGTCTCCAGGCACCACCAGACACCATCACAAGCCTGACCAGATCTTGAACACCTGCAGGCGGTGCTCATCCCCACTTCTAGTCACCAGTGCTCCATGGCAGGGGCCAAGCTTGGGGGTTGAAGCTGAGATGTGAGGAAGGCAGGAAAGAAGATTCCAGAATCCCCATCCTGTCTTATGTGAGTTTTCTAAACTCCAGGGCAGTGTACAGGAAAGTCTAAGAAATTGGGATATGAGGAGAGTGGAGAGAGGGACCAGGAGAGAGATGAAGTGCTCAAATGGGACAGCAGGGAATCCTTTTTAAACTTCAGCAGTGCAGGTACAGTGCACACATTTTCCGAGTCGTCGGGACCCAAACATTCCATGGGTCGCTGGGGAGATGCTCTCAACATGTTTCTAAGTTGGTGTTTGTTAGTTTCTGGGGACTAAGGCTACTTTGCTATTCAACAAGATACTAGAGATTAAATCACCTTGAATGGATGGTACCAGATATGTTACTGACAGATACCCAAAGTAAAAAAAAAAAAAAAAAAAGGCAAATAATTTAAAAACAAGGCACTACCACTACTAGTCGACTGCCCTGTGTTTTGCCGCGACAAACAAACAAAAAGACCCAGAGCATAAGATCCATAGGCACCCCACCAGCCAGCTCACAAGAAGAGCTGGTAAAACCACTCCAAACTGGGCCCCCACGCCTAGGCCAGTCCACTGCAGAAGACAAGACAGTTTAAAAATAAGAAACAAAACAGCTGGAGGAAACAATTCCGGATGTTGCCCGAGTTATCATCTGGAAACCCAAACCCGGTTCTGGTGTCCTAGGGGTCAAAGATATCCTTGGGGAATCCCCGACCCCGCAAACAACAAACCTCCTCCCTCCCCAGGAAAACCCAACGGGGCAGAACGTCATGGAGCCTTGTAGACGGGAGATCCTGGGCCTGGCTCAGCGGTCCCCTTGAGCTTCCATGTCGGGGTCCCTCGGGACAGGCTCTGTGGTCCCCCTGAGCCCCTTGGCCGGGTCTCCCTGCTGGTGTCCTGGGCCAGGTTCTGTGGTTCCCCTCAGCCTCCTGGCCGGGTCCCACGGTCCCACTGTCCCCCTGGGTTTCTTTGGCTCGGTCCTGTGGTCCCCTTGGCTGGGTCCCCCTGGGTTCCCTTGCTTGGGTCCCTCTGAGTCCCTCTAGGTGTCTTTTGCTGGATCCTCTTGTCCCCCTGGGTTTCTTTGGCCTAGTCCTGTGGTTCCCTTGGCCGGATCCTCCTGGGTCCCCTTGCTTGGGTCTTCCTAGATCTCTTTTGCCGGCCCCACGGTCCCTCTGGGCCCCTTGACCGGGTCCTGTGGTCCTCTTGGCCGGGTCCTGTGGCTCCTTGGGTCCCCTTGGCCAGACCCTCCTAGGTCCCCTTGCTTGGGTCCCCATAGGTCTGTCTCTTTTGCCGGGTGCCCTGTCCCCCTGGGTCTCATTGGCTGGGTCCTGTGGTCCCTTTGGCCAGACCCTCCTGCTTGGGTCCCCTGGGTTTCTTTGGTCGGGTCCTCCTAGGTCCCCTTGCTCAGGTCCCCCTAAATCTGTCTCTTTGGCCGGGTGCCCTGTCCCCCTGGGTCTCATTGGCCGGGTCCTGTGGTCCCCTTGGCTGGGTCCTCCTGGGTTCCCTTACTTGGGTCCCTCTGAGCCCCTCTAGGTGTCTTTTGCTGGGTCCTCTTGTCCCCTGGGTTTCTTTGGCCTAGTCCTGTGGTCCCCTTGACCGGGTCCTCCTGGGTCCCCTTGCTTGGGTCCCCCTAGGTCTGTCTCTTTTGCCAGGTGCCCTGTTCCCCTGGGTCTCATTGGCCGGGTCCTGTGGCCCCTTGGCCGGACCCTCCTGCTTGGGTCCCCCTGGGTCTTCTCGCCGGATCCCCCTGGGCTCTTTGGCCGGATCCTCCTAGGTCCCCTTGGCCCGGTCCTGTGGTCCCCTTGGCCAAACCCTCCTGCTTGGATCCCCTTGCTTGGGTCCCCCTGGATCTTCTCTGGCCGGATTCTCCTAGGCCCCCTTGCTCGGGTCCACCTAGGTCTGTCTCTTTTGCCGGGTGCCCTGGTCCCCCTGGGTCTCTTTGGTCGGGTCCTGTGGTCCCCTGGGGTCCCCTTGCTTGGGTCTCCCTGGATCTTCTCGGCCGGGTCCCCCTGGGTTTCTCTGGCCGGATCCTCCTAGGCCCCCTTGCTCGGGTCCCCCTAGGTCTGTCTCTTTTGCCGGGTGCCCTGGCCCCCCTGGGTCTCTTTGGCCGGGTCCTGTGGTCCCCTGGGGTCCCCTTGCTTGGGTCTCCCTGGATCTCTGGGCCGCCCAAGATGCAAAGAGAGGAGCGAACCCCACTGGGTGGGGACAGACACGGCCGGTTGCAGGGGCCCCGCAGCCTTCGCCCGCCTCCCGCGCCCGCACCCCCGACTCCTCCCTCGCCGCCTCCCGCCTCGTCCCGGCTCCGTCCCGGCCGGGCTCCCCGGGACCCCCTCCCCTCGTTGGCGGCACCTGCATGCCCGGCGCGCCCGGGTCGACGCCCGTGTCCAGCACGGCGATGAGCACCCCGCGGCCGTCATAGTCCGGGTAGCGGCAGAGGAAGGAGGTGGCGCCGGTCTCCTTCTTGGGCAGCAGGCCGTGGAACGGGAAGGGCTCCTCGGCGGCGGCGGCGGCCATGGGCGCGGCGGGAGCCGGAGGACGAGGACGAGCGCGGGCGCGATCCGCCAGGCGAACTGCCAGGCGGCGGGACGGCGGCGGGAGGACACCGGGCGGGCGGCCGCGGGGCCTGGGTGCGGGAGGGCGGGACCGGCCGGGCTACCCGCCAATCACAGCGCGCCCCGGCAGGTCTGCCCAATCACGCGCCGCCGCGTCATCAACCACGGCGGCGTCCTCCAGCCAGTCACGGCACGCCTCAGCCCCGGAGAGCCAATCACTCATCGATACGTCATTTCCACGGCGCCGCTCTCGACCGGGCGGAAATGGGCTGGGTGCACTTGAGACGTCAACTGATCGTTCATCAATCAGAACGCTCCTAGGGCGCGCCGCGGCCCGCCGGCCAATCACGAGCCTCTACGTCATCAAAAAAACCGGCGGCGTTGTTGGCCTAGGTGTTGGGGTGGCCCGGCCGCAGAGAAGAGGGTGGAGAGTCGTAGCTTGGGGGATTTTATTTATTTATTTATTTATTTATTTATTTATTTATTTATTTATTTAAATAAATATTAACTACTTAACATTAGATTTTTAATAATAAAATCAGATATTTAATATTCAAATAAAATGCATTGAATTTTAATAAAGTCAAATATTTTAAATAAAATCGAATAGTTAATATTTTAATTGAATGATCACATACATTTAATTCATTAAAATGTAACATTTAATAATAAAATGGAGTAGCTGAATAAAATTAAACGTTTGAATAAAATTAAATATTGGATAAAAGTAATGAAATTAAATATTTGATACTTTAAATATTTAAAATAAAATTAAATATTTAATATTTAAAATGAAATATCTAAAATAGAATATTTAATATTAGATATTTAATACTAGAGCTTAAAAACAAAATTGTTCTTAGTCCCAAAGCAGAACTCGAATCTCCGAGGAACGTGGGAAGAAAAGAGCCACCTACATGGAGGCCCCTGGGCACCCCAATCTCCCATGAGGGCTTAATGCCTCCTTTCCCTCCCTCCTCCAGGACTTAATTTTTAAGTTCCTGCTTTTGCCCTGAAGGTTCACACTGCACTGATTGAAAATCGCTGCACTTGCACAACAGGGCCCTCTGGTGATGGTTTGAACTGTCTTCATGCCAGGGTGATTTGTATTTATTTACTTATTCTATTCTTTTTTATTTTTTATTTTACTTGTTCTATTTTCTTTTATTCTTATTTATTTATTCTATTTATTTATCTTGTACCAATGTCCCCATTGGCAATCTGGTGAGACCTTCAGAGACCTTTGCTCAGAGCAATGTTTTATCTTGTTGTTGTTGCCTTGTTTGGGGGCAAGACCAGGTGGTGCTCAGGGGTTATCTCTGGTTCTGTGATCCTGAATCACTCCTAGCACTCAGTGGACTATATGGGATGCCAGGATTGAACCCTGGACAACAGCTTGCAAGGCAAAAAGCCTGCTGTGTGATCATTGTCAATATTTTTTTTAAAAAGAAAAGGAAAAATAACTTTACAGATTACGTTGAAACAGAGTTCTCAATGTATTAAAGCAGTCCTTTTGTATTTGTGTGGATAGTTTTATGTAGCTTGGCTCTAACCCCGGCCTTGAGTCAAGGCCCTCTATTTCAAAAGCACGAACAACAAAGATGATTCTTTGATGTAGCAATTAGACGGTGAGAAACTGATTTTTATTGGTTACTGTAATTGCTCCCATTATCTCTGTTATTGTGTGTGCCAGGATTGAAAGAAGCCTTTATTTGAGAGGTCAAGTGAAACATAAAAGGTAATTATGTTTTTCTTCCTCAAAAGATTGGAACTGTTGAAAATTTTATCATGGACCTCAGACTAGGAATGCCTCAGGGTCAGAGACAGTACATTGAGTTAAGAAGGTACCACATAAGCAGCCCCCACAGAACCTTCAGGAGTGGTCCCTGAGCAAAGCTGGGTGTGCCCGAGACCAAAATACTATTGCTGCAACCACTAAAATAATGCCTCATGGAAGGGAAGACCCAACTGCTAGGTTTATAATACACAAGATTTGGGAGATATCATAGTTTACTGTTAAACATTTCTGTGTTGAGAAGCTGTAGAGTGCAGGGATTAATTGTCTCACCCATTTATATGCCCAGTATCAATATACAGCTTTATGGTGTCCCCTAAATCCTACACTTTAGATCTGCCAGAAGTAAGTTCTGGGCACCACAGGTTTTGTTCCCCAAAGGAAAAGGACTGGTGGAGATGCCAATCCTTTATATAACTAGTCACCACATGGAATTTTTGGTCTCATTAGCACTGGAAATACTTTTCTATGGAAAAGGAAACTACACACACACACACACACACACACACACACACACACACACACACACACACACCCTCAGTTGGTGTGTTATCTCTAGAAAACAATGTAAAACAAACAGGAACTGAGAAGAGAGAAACTTGACTGGGTGCAATAGCTAGTTTCAAATGAGTCATTTCACATTATGCAGGAAAAACTAAGCCAGACAGTGTACCACACTGGACTGACACAACTCAAAACCAGCTAAAGCAAAAGATGAGGTTCTGTTCTCAACACCCGGGGTCTGTTCTTGCTCCTTGGGTTCTATTCTAGTTGCACTGGCCCAGTGTTTTCTATGGCAGCCAGTGGGGGAACAAACTGCCCATTAGGAAATCCCAGGGCAAACTTTTAATTCTTACAACAGTGTTCTTCGATTTTTATCTTGCTCATAGGGTCCATAAAATGTTTCAGGAAAGTTGTGGGCACTTTTCACGCTCTGTGTAAGTTTTAAGAGCTGATGTTTGTTATGTCTAATAAATAAACAAGGATTTAGAGGGCCAGAGTGATAGTGCAGTGGATAAGGTGCTTGCCTGGAATATGTCTGTCTCAGTTTTTAATCCTGCTATCCCATGTGGTCCCCCAGCATGACCAGGAGTAATTGATGAGTGCAGAGTTAGGAGTAAACCCTGAGCACTGCTGGGTTGTGACCCTTAAACTTATGGGGGATTTAATTGTTGACAAGTATTGGCATGCTTTAATACGCTCACATTATCAATTTATAATACCCAATTGAGTATTACTTAATCACCCACTTACTAGAATCACCTAGTTACAAACACCTGAATCTATGCCTTTTAAAACCAAACATTTTAACCCACTGTCACTTTTGAAGCTGTTTTTCCATTTCATGCAGATCTGTGTGATAGGCATTTATAATGGAGAGTTACATTGATCATTGATCTTATTACACTACAAAATATAAATACTCAATTTTAAAATTCCTGGGATCAAAGTTTACTTTGAGAATTCGGATTTAGTTCTCTTTTCATTCGTTGAAGGTTATTTTTTTGCTTTTGTTTTTGTTTTTTTGCTTTTTGGGCCACACCTGGTGATGCTCAGGTGTTACTCCTGGCTATGCGCTCGGAAATGATTGCTCCTGACTTGGAGGACCGAGGTCAGTCCTAGGCTAGTGCGGGCAAGGCAGACGACAACCCCTTGAGTCACCATTACAGCCCCATCATTCGTTGAAACTTGATCAGAACAACAGGAATAAATCACGCTTAGTTAAAAATAATGTCCAAACACACTATTGAGCATTGTGATTTTTATCAGCTGGTGGTAGCACAGTGGATAGGGGAGGAAGTGCCCATGATTCGGCACCAAGAAGCCTCCCCAAGTACCACTGTGTGTGACACCAGAGATCTCAGCCCCAAAGGGCTCAAACAGCATCACTTCCTTGTGCCCTTACAGTGAACCTCAGGCCAGGCAGCTGGGTTGCAGGTCCTCCTCATCCCCATCTCCTGAGCACCACTTGGGACATTTCTCCTTCCAAGGCAGTTTTGATGAAGATAGAGAATACTTTGGTTAAAGAATGTTTTGCCAACAGAATTTCAAGCCACTCCTTTATTTGACCCAGAAGGAATTTTAATCTAGATCACTACACAGTGAAAAACTTTCTTTTTCAGCCACGCAATAGGAGTAATTGCTTTGTGCTTTGACCACATGGTTAGATAAAGGGAGATACTATGCCACAGTGTCTGGAATTTGTGTTGGAATGACTCGGGGACTGACACACTCACTGTTTTGTGTGGACTTCTCTGAAAACACTTAAACTCTATTCCTAACTCTGTCTTGAAGGCATAAGTTTCTCCACAAACACTGTCAGGTCTTTGATGGCTTTTTTTTTTCAATTCAAGAGCTTCCTGTACTGCACTCGCTCCTGACCCAATAGAGAGAGTCGGCTTGGGGGCTCTGCTGAAGATTCTTACAGATTTGATACCCAAAATATGGGTGAGGCCATCAGAGGCAGGACAGGGAAAGAGCAGTGTGTCAGACAGGTGGCCAAGGTGTCATTAGTCTATTTGGGCTAAAGAAACATACTGTTCAAAGCTGCCACTGACTCAGTGGCTCTGCAAGGTGGTGCCCGTGCCCAGGCCTTTCCACCCAGAGGTCTGCCTGAGGCTATAGCAAAGCACAGGTGCCTCTTCTAAAGTTCTGGCACCTCTAAAACGATTAAAAATATTGCAAAATCAAGATTCTCAGCTGGGTCTGAAGTGATAGCACAGAGGGTAGGATGTTTGCCTTGCACGCAGCCAGCTAAGTTTGTTCCTGGCATCCCATAGAGTTCCTTAAGCCTACCAGAAGAAATTTCTGAGCACAGAGGCAGGAGTAACCCCTGAGCGTTGCCGAATGTGGCCCCAAAACCAAAAATAAAAAGATTCCCATTTGGAGTCCGGATGGTGATGGTCTGGCATGTCCCAGTGACTGGTCTTAGCCACCTCTGTCCCCAGTCACTCTCCTGGTGGTTCTGCTTCTTGCAAAAATGGGGAAGTTGATTTCTTGGACAGCGAGGGGCTTGCTGATCCTTGCTAGCCCACAGAGTAATCTAAGACTTTCCCGACAATCATTGCTTCTCTTTTCCGCTCAGGCTCCGCTCTGCATCAAGGGCAATGGTACTGCAGCCTTTGCTGGACTCCTGTCTTGTTCTGTCTTGCAGAACCACACACAGAGATCTTGCTCCTTGCCTTAAGCACCATCCAAAAATCAGTTCAAGCAACCAGCTTCAGGAAGCTTTAGCATGGCCACTGCTGCTTCCTACCAGCAACAACAATCATTACTGTTCACGCAGCACTGGCCCCAGGAATGTTGGTCAAGCTTAAGTCACTTGCTAAGAGAGTCTAGCTATTAAGGATATAGGGGACCAGTTTTCGGTTTTTGCATGGGTAGGTGGAATTGATATTGTGACAAACCTGTCGACTACAGGAAGTTTTCTCAGAAGGTGCTAATGTGACAAATTTACACCAATTATCCTGTTAATGTCATGATAAATTTAATACATATATTAACACTTGCGATATATATCACATCTAAACCCACAAAAACATCTCTTTTTTAAATAAAATGTTAATTCAATCTGTGAGATTTACAATTCAAAGCTATTCAGGTTTGAGTTTCAGTCATACAGGGTCCCAAGACCCATCCCTTCACCAGTGCAGATTTCCTGCCCCTAATGTCCCCAGTTTCATTTTCTGTCTCTGTCTCTTTGTTTCTGTCCCTCTGTCTCTGTCTGTCTGTCTGTCTGTCTGTCTGTTCACCACCCCCTTTAGGCACTGTGGACAAACTTGTCTTTCTATTTACACTTAGGACTTACGTGGCTCAAAACTCTTTTTTTTTTTTTTTTTTTTGGTTTTTGGGTCACACCCGGCAGTGCTCAGGGGTTACTCCTGGCTCCATGCTCAGAAATTGCTCCTGGCAGGCACGGAGGACCATATGGGGCACCGGGATTCAAACCGATGACCTTTTGCATGAAAGGTAAACGCCTTACCTCCATGCTATCTCCCGGGCCCAAAACTCTTAACTTTTCTTGCTATCTTCCCATTTTCTTTCTGTAAAAAATTATTAGAGTTTAGACAACATGTTAACCAAAATGTTAATGTTTATCCATTCTTGTATTTCAAACCAAATGAAGACCTTGAATTGTCAGAAAAAAAATACATTAGGCAATTTGGACAAAAAGTCCTGGTGAGCACAAGAAATGCTGGAGATGATAGGAAAATAGATGCTTCAAAAATAGTTTCTGTGGGTTTGGAACCATTTCATAGCAAGTAGAGAGTTTGCCTTGCATGTAGCTGACCTGGATTTGTTCCCATTTGGTCCCTAGAGCCTGCCAGGATTAACCTCTGAATGATGAGCCTGGAGCAGTGGTCCTCAAACTATGGCCCGCGGGCCACATGTTGTATTTGTTCCTGTTTTGTTTCTTCACATCAAAATAAGATGTATATAGTATGCGTAGGAATTTGTTCGTAATTTTTGTTTTTACTATAGTCTGTCCCCACAGGGACAGTGAACTGGGCCCCTGTTTAAAAAGTTTGAGAATCCCTGGCCTGGAGTAACTCCTGAGCACTGCTTAGTTTGGCCTCAAAATAATAAAGAAACTTTTATAAATATAAAATATAAAGTCCTAGTGTTGGGGTGAGGCCTCCCTCAGCTCGGCCTGGCGCCTGTAGCCCCTTCATCTGGCAGGTCTGAAGGTGCAGGATAACGGCATAGAAATAATCACAAGCAGTCAGTTGAGTTTCGTTAGTGTCAGCTTGGTTTGTTCCATGACTCTATTCGTCATGTGTAGATTTTGTGCCATATCTGCCTAAATTATCTCTTTCTCTCAGGAGCATTCTATGTCTCCCTTCCTGACCAAGGTTCCTTGCTACTTTTTTCTGCCTCTTTTCATCCAGGCAACACTTTTATTCCAAACCTCAGATCCCTCCTAGGTGTGGGTGTGTCTGATCATACAGGTGGGATAAACAAAAAGTTGGGGAGGGGATATCATAACAAACAAACAACAAATACTTTCTGTGGGCACCAGAGAACAAACAGTGTGGTGAGGTATTTGTGGAGCAGACTGGATTGACCCATGGCTGCTGGCAATGTGATAGTCATGTCTTGCACTTTTGTATAGCCAGGAGAGATTTAAAGGCAGAAACTCAGGGCTGGAGTACAGTACAGCAGATAGGGTGTTTGCCTTGCAGGAGGCTGACCCGGGTTCAATCTCTGCATCCCATATGGTACCCCAAGCCTGCCAGAAGTAATTTCTGAGCACAGAGCCAGGAGTACCCCCTGAGCACTGCCGGCGCCTTTTATTCCCTTGGAATGTCATCAGAGGTTGGCATTTCTGTAGAACACTTTCCTCTTCCTCCTCCTCCTCCTCTTCTTCTTCTTCCTCCTCCTTCTTTCAGGCACAATTGACAATATTATTACTATAGGGGTATCATGAAATAAAGATATAAAAATCCAGTAACATATAAATATGAATAAACATATTAACATTAGTGAGAATCAACTAATATGTCTTTGTGCTAAAACTATAACACAATGATGAAATAAATTAAAATATGATAAATAAGTGGAGATAATTATGCTCATAAATTGAAATTTTAGCATAATAAATATATCATTTTCCATAAAAATGAAAAATAGGGGCTGGAGTGGTGGCACAGGCGGTAGGGTGTTTGCCTTACAAGCGCTAACCTAGGATGAACTGCTGTTCGATCCCGCCCCTCCCCCCCAGTGTCCTTTATGGTCCCCCACAGGGCATGGCCCCAAAACCAAATAAATAAAATAAAGGGGTATCATGCCTATCACTCTCTCTGGATATTGCCTCTGGATATTATCATCCTAGGGTATGTATGTTTTTGCAATGCAGTCTGGTATGTCCTGGGAATCACGTGGGGAGCACTCAGAATGAGAGGACTCCTCCGGACATAGCACAGATGGCTGCTGGCTCAGTCACCTGTGAGGCAATGGACCCATGACTGTCCTAGCACCATGCAGCAGATTCTTGGACAAGGATGGCTCTGATTTCGACTGTCCCTCTGGAGAATCCAGGCTCTGCCTTGGATTCGTGTCAGCTCACATTTCAGTGACATCAGAGACAATTACCCGATTGTGACCCGTCTGCAGTTCCAGGTGGTCTGAGGTTCCTGCTCTAGGTCCTCCTGTGTTTGCAGGGAATCCCAGGAATGCTACTGGTCTGACTGCTCTATCAAAGACAACAGAGCTAGCTTTGAAAGTGTCTGTCACTCTGCTGAGGTTCCAGTTGCAGTTGCAGAAGGTTGCAGTAACTCTCTTGGGCACTCCCATATACCTGGCATAGAGAGATGACATGCAGTTCTGCCAGGTGCCACATACTGGGACAACAGTTACTCCAAAACAGCCCCATGGAATCATGCTGGTGAATGACAGGCAACATCCAGCCTCCCCTGTGTTTAAAATCACCCCATGCGCAATTTTCCAACCCCAGGCAAACAGGTCTGAAGCAGGGTCACACATGAAATAATCCAAACCAGGCTGAGGGGGAAACACAAGTCTGGTAATCTTCTACCTCATATCTCCCACAGTCTGTTTTCATTGAGTACAGAGACCATTCCCATGTGGGACAATAAGAACATAGTAAAAACTATCCTGAGTCAGTCCCACCAGATTTACAAATAAGAAAATCTCTCTTTGGGGGTCAAACCAAGTTGTAAGCAAACACATGCAAAGAAATAAGGAATGATCTTTGTTTTGGGGTAGAACACGTGTAATTTAATTAATGCCCATGTCTTTCCATGGCAAGGAACCACAGTTGAGCCATCAGACATATACTACACTTGATCTTAGCCAAAAGGCCAAGAAGGGTTAAGAGCCATCAGACAGATGGTAAAGTGCATTGACTTGAGAATGACCTTCTGAATGGAGAACCAGGAGAGAAGCTTCTAGAAGATCTATGGGTGGACAGAAGGAATTGTTTAGTCTGACTAAACTCACACAGGTATGTCTCTCTTCAGCTACAGCCCAACAAGCACAGATGCAGCAGTCAGACTATGTCCACTGGATTCACAGAGTCAAAGGCTTCTGCACGAGGTAGGCAATTCTTCCCTACTCTACTTGAAACACGGGGTGTCTCAGCTCTTTCTCACTTTGTTTTCATCTTCATGATTTTTTGCAATTTTTGCATTTACTTGCATTTTTTTGGCTTCTGACTGTTCACACAATCTCCATTGCTCTATTATTATTATTTTTGGTGTTTTTTCACATGTGAAAAGAAAAGTGGTAGAAAACATAGACTAACAGGATGTGTTTGTTTCTTTTTCTTATTTTGAGTGAGAGGTGGGCTGGTTTTCACTTTGTGGTTCTTGACACTTATTCCTAGGTGTGTGCTCTGGAATCAGTACTGGTGATTCTGGGGGGACCATAATAGGGTCTGGAGATTTGAATTAGGGTGAGGTGTATGCAAAGCAAGTGTCCTATTTCTTTGTACTAAACACTATATTATTGTTCCTGAACCACACCCACAAGTTCTTAGAGATTACTCCTGACTCGGCTCAGGAATCACTTTGGGCAGGGCTTGGGGTCTATATGTGATGTTGGCAATTGAACCAGGGTGAGCAGAGTGCAAAGAAGTCATCCCACTTATGCTACTATCTCTCTGGCCCTGCCTTTGGCCCTTTGTCACTTTCTTGCTATGATAGATACCATAGAGAGATCATTCTGGGTCTCTCCCTGTCCTTTTGACTGACTTACTCAGCATGGCATCCTTTTTTTTTTTTTTTTTTTTTTGGTTTTTGGGTCACATCCGGCAGTGCTCAGGGGTTACTCCTGGCTCCATGCTCAGAAATTGCTCCTGGCAGGCACGAGGGACCATATGGGGCACCGGGATTCGAACAGATGACCTTTTGCATGAAAGGCAAACGCCCTACCTCCATGCTATCTCCCGGGCCCCAGCATGGCAACCCATTGTACTATCTTTTTTTTTTTGTCAGCTCTGGGCACCATGTGGGATTCCAGAGTTCCAGAGATCAAACCTGGTCCAACCATGTGCAAGACAAATGTCCTCTTCACTGTGCTTTCTCTCTGGACGACATACCACAATTTATTGAAAATGGCAGTGAATATGGATATGCATAGATCAAATGAATGTTTTGGGCAAAGATGCCCAGAAGTGCTATTATTGAGTTGTAGGAGAGTGGTATTTGTAAGATAAATCTCCATGTTGCTAAATCACCACACACATGTATTTCCACCCCCAGGCAGATGGGTCTAATGCAGGTAGCTTCAAAGAATTAATAAACCAAACCAGTCAGGAGAGAGTCATGGAGTCAGTGACTTTTCCCTCGTGATCTCTCCCCATGTGCCAAGCCAAATCTGTACCACCCAGGTGGGGAAGGGTAGAGTGAGATCCAGATGGACTTTTACACATCAAAGGAATAGGTGCAGGGGTCTCAAACTCAATTTACCTGCGGGTCGCAGGAGGCAAAGTCAGGGTGATCCTTGAGTGCAAAGTCAGTAGTAAGCCTTGAACATTGGGGTGTGTGACCCAAACAACTAAATCAAAACAAAACAAAAAAAGATTCCTCTAGGGCAGGGCCACAAAATATTGTACGGAGGGCCGTTTGCGACCCTTGGGTCACAAGTTTGAGACCCCTGGAAAGGGAAGAGGAAGATGGGGAAACATTTTTGTTTTAGGTTAATAGCTGGGTGTCATCTTACAGTATTCCTACTTTTTGAAATAATCTCCATATTGCTTTCAATAGAGACTCGGCCAGATGACCCTCCCATCACTGGTCTTTGAAGGAGGCTACCTTAATAACAACCCTCCCAATATTGGCCGTTGCCAAACTTTTTGATATGCACTAGGCATGCATTTAAATCAATCTACTATCTCCTGGCCTCTGATTCCTGTCTTATTTTTTTTCTTTTGTTTGTTTTTGGATCACAACCTGCAGTGCCCAGGGCTTCCTCCTGACTCTGTGCTCAGAAATTACTCCTGATGGTACTCAAGGAGTCATAATGGGATGCCGGGAATCAAATCCAGGTCTGCTGCATACAAGGCAAACACTTTCCCCACTCAGGACCCTGGTTCTCATCCACTTATTTTAATGACTGCATGTTATTTATTTATTTGAACATATACACAGTGAATTTATTTTAAAATCCTTATTTATGGAATGGAAAGCAAGGTGTTTGCATGTAGAGTTGGTTTCCATGCAGGAGTCTTCAGGCCCTAACATAGAAATCTGCACCAATTTTGATTCTGACAGATCACATTTCCCTTCATTTGTATGTGTGTCACTTCTACGCTGTGGTGCAGCCAGCTTCATGTTGGCTAAGTGGGTGGGATGTTGTATAACTCCCTCACCACACACAGATACGTAGACAAACATACACTCACAATTTCTGTCCATAAAGGATGAGCTCAGGAGTGGATTCTGACCCAAGGCAGAAGCAGACTTGTTAGAATCAAGTTGGGAAATGGCATCCAAGGGCTTTCTGTCTGCAAGTCCCCATAGGTCCAAGAAAGGTCCCTGACAATTTCTGCCAACCCAGAACAGTGTCCAGGCCATCTTTTAGAGGAATCCAGGCCCACAAGAACTCTTGTGTTTGGGCTGACCTGGGCTTGCTCTGATTCTCTGCCCTCAAACTCTGACTTAGTATTTTCTATTGGCATGACTGTGAGCTTAACAGGGCACTGGAAACTTCTCTGGCTTCTCTGCCATCTCTGATGCCTGTTTGTCACTAAACCCTCATGACAGCCACATTCCAGTGTTACCTCTCACCCTGGCTGACAGACACGCACTGGGCACAAGGCTGCCTTTTCCAGGCAGTGAGCCGCGCCTGCTATTGCCTCACTGGAGGGAGGAGAGTCCCATGTGGTGATGGCTCTTGGCTCGGGCAAGGGCCTGGATTTTTCAAGGGTGACCCTGTTACCTGCCGCACCCATGGGAGATTGCACAAGTCCTGGGTATCTGCCCACACCTGGGATGCCAAGGAAGCTCCTGGGGTGTGTGCAGCACGTGGAAGGTTGGTTCTTCCGGTGCCTGGGGCTTACCATAGACTGAGTGTATGTGTGTGTTGAGTCCAGGCAGGCCCAGACTAAATCACACAGCCGCTGCATTCTGGGACAAGGCATCTATTCTACTAGAATCTTCTAGGCCTCTGTTGTAATCTTGGTATGTCCTCAGGGATCTGAGTCTTTCCTTAGCTCAGCATTTTGTTGGTAGTCTAGTGGTGAATATAGCTGCCTTCCTTAGCTCAGCAAGGCACCTCTTACAGTTCCCCTTTTTCCTCCATTTCTTCTCCATTCTTTCTCCTCCTCCTTCCTTCCCTCCCCATATTGGTCTACAGCACTCAGGAGTTAGTTACTCTTCACTCTGCGCTCGAAAATTACTCCAGGCAGGCTGGGGAGTGGGTGGAACAGGACAATATGCTATGCCAGGAATTAAACTCACTTCTACTGCTTGCAGGGCAAACACCCTTCTTGCTGTGCTATTGCTCCAGTCCCTCTTCTGCATTTCTAAGTAATTGCTGTCAAGCTAATGAGCTTAGGGTCGACTCTTCAAAGACTAGCATATCACTTAATATCCCACTGCCTAAATTTAAGATTTAGAGAAAGATGTGCGGAGCTCTGTGTGAAAACCTTTGATCCAGCTGTTTGATTCATTTCTCAAGCTCCAAACTGACTTTTTAAAATATGGGCCACAACCATCGTGGGGATAGGAGATAGAATCCAGGGCCAAGCACGTGCCAGGAATGAATGTCACTCACTACCTGACATATCTAGCGGCTCCCCCATGATATTTTTTTTAAAGGAATCATATAGTTTATCATAAATGATGACAACAAATCAAGTCAGAGATATAATATAATACAGAGATAATGTAAATTATATAATTATGTATAATTATATAATATAGGATGTAATATAATACAGAAAGCTGATGAGTCTGTTTCCTTGATGTAAAAAAAATAAATACCCCATTTTTCATGCCATAAAACAACCCCTCCAAAAGTGTGTTTTATGGTGTGAATGCCTCCTGGAGCTGAAGTCTGAGTGCAGGGGAGGAGAGTATCTAAAACCTATGCGCATCTTATAGTCAGGTGCCTCTTAAAGTAGGTGAAAATGAGTCTTCTAAAGAGGAAGGATGGAGTGGAGGGCACTGACCCTAGTGGTGGGTTTGGTGTTAGAACATTGGTTCTCTGGACCTCTGTTATGAAAGTGTTCAGGAGCCTAAGGGATACTATAGGGGTTTAGACATTGGTGTTGCCTGTGGTTGATCCAGGTTCTATTTCTGGCCCTGTCACAAGGGATCTCTGAGTGTAGAGTCATGAACAAGCAACTGAGTACAGCTGGGTGCCCCGCCCCCCCACAAAAAAAAATCATAAAGAGAAGCACATTCTCAGCTGCCTGTATCAGAGTCTATAATGTATATTTTCTGGTTGACTCTCCTTATGTTTTTATAAATAAAACTATTTACTTCAACCTCCCCCTAAGGACATTGGTGGTGGAAAATGTCTTCTGGTGAAAGATGTTAGACATTGCATGACTGAAACTCAATCATAAACTATTTTGTATCTGTGAAAAAAATAAAATCCAATTGTATGATGAACAACCTTGTATCCACGATGTTTAGTAGAGTAATTAATGTAAAAAGTAACATAAAATTTTAGATTAAAAACCCCTAAGATTTGTAAAGAAGTACCTTGATAAAATGCACTAAAATAAACAGTGTCCCCAAAGCAAAACCAAATGCTCTAAAAGATAATATAGTTTACAGAAAATTACTTCTAAAAATCAATTTAGGCTTATAGTAAAGAGCATTTATAAGCCTATTTTCCTAATGTAACTAAACTAAACAAGCTATTATTTGTGGTACATAAGCTGGGCAAACAAGTGTTTACTTTTACACAACTTATTTTTTCCTAACAAAATATATTCTTGTCTTGCAGAACTATGTTTATTTTTAATCTATTAATAAAAGAATGATAAGTGGAAGTCAAGTTTTAAAAATAAATTGGGGGCCAGAGATATAGTACAGTGGCTAGGGCATTTGCCTTGCATATGGCTGACTTAGTTTTGATCCTGGCATCCCATTTGGTCCCCTGAGAACCTCTAGAAATGATTCCTGAGCACAGAGTCAGGAATAACCTGTGAACATCACAGTGTGTGGCCATGTATGTGTGTTGTGTTTGTGTATGCAAAACCTAGGAAATATATATCAAAGACAATTATTTTTTAAATAATTTTTATTGTGAAAAATTTTTTTTATTGTGAGCATATGAATTACACATTCACAGTTATATTTAAGGAACATAGTGACAGTGAATTGGGCCATTCCCACTACCAGTGCTATCCTCCTTCCTTCCCTGTTCCCAGTATGCATGCCCACCTTTCCTTTTTTTCTTTCTTCTTATTACTGTTATTTTGTTGTTGTTGTTGTTGTTGTTGTGTTT
>PVKC010004766.1:0-34888 GCA_004027635.1 Crocidura indochinensis
ACCTCAACCCAGACCCTTGCCTGGTCTGTATTGGGAATTTAGGGGACAAAAAGAAAAAGAATTCATTGGGATTTTGAAATACCAAAGCAAACAGCTATCAGGGTTGCATCAACTGTGCAGGGAGTATGTAAGGCGAGAGGGCTTGGTGAGGAGCATGTATTAACAGGGATGAAACTCATGGCTTAGCAAATGCTAAGCACATTCTCTACCTTTTAAGCTATCTTTCCAATCCTTAACCATGAGAAATTTTAAGCAAAGAAGATTCAAAACTAACCCTTGGTTTGGAGTGACAGTCAGCAAGTAGGGCATTTATTTTGGGTCTGTATGAACAATAACTTTGATGAAACTAGAGGGTCTTATGAGTTAAACAAAATAAGTAGTCAGGAGAAACTAATTTCAGATTATTTGTCATAAAAGAGATGCAAAACAAAGCAGTAGACATTATCAAATGATAACAAAACCTTGGCCTTCAACTGCAGAACCAAGCAATGGAGGAAGAAGGAGGAGGAGAAGAAAGAAGAAAGGAAATAGAAGTTACATAAGACAGAGCAGAAGGATTTTGGGCATATTTTTGGTAGTGAAGGTGCAGTAACTGTGTACAGAAAAACCATATATGCTAACCCTATCTTGTGAAAAGGTTTAGATGATGGACAAAGGAAAGACACATGAGGCTAGTAAAACAGTTCACAAGTGTAATCCTGGCATACTCTAGACTCTGAGTTCAAATGCCAGCATCACAAAACTTCCCCAGAAGTATACTCCTGAGAATAATCAGGTTTTCCCCAAAACTCTAATCTACCTCTGAAGGTCTCCAGCACATTTGGACTCAAGCAGTACCACATCACCATGTCGGAGCACTGTCCCATTCAGCCAACACAGCCAGCCAAGCATTGCCAGGAATAGTCTGAAGGACTCCTAAACACTCTAAATAAAGATAGAAAGCTTTCTGTGATAGAATTTGAAGATAAAAAGAGTCTTAGTGCAGGTGCCATCTATAAGAAGAAATTTGGGGGTCAAAGGAAAGGTTTTAGTGTATGTCATTCTGTGTTTTCTTGAGTCAAGAAACCTGTGCACATTTTCCAATCAATTATGTTTCACTTCCAGGTTGCAGATGCTTAGGTGAATTCTCATTAGGAAGAGCACTGGATTTGATGGGAGGGTGAGGAGTGGTTGTGGAAAAGAAGCATTTTGTGTTCAATCTTAGGGAAGCCCATGGGTGGGTCTGAGAGTTAGCCTGCCTTGAGAAAAAGTACCAAATAAGAAAAAAGAGAATAGGAAAGGATTGTCCAGAACTTGTGATGATTACTCCAAAAGTTAAAGAACTGGGGCCGGAGCAGTGGCGCAAGTAGTAAGGCATCTGCCTTGCGTGTGCTAGTCTAGGATGCACAGTGATTCGATCTCCTGGAGTCCCATATGGTCCCCCAAGCCAGGAGCAATATCTGAGTGCATAACCAGGAGTAACCCCTGAGCATCACCGGGTGTAGTCCAAAATGCAAAAGAAAAAAAAAGTTAAAGAACTGACATAGGTTCAAGCAATTTCACTTCTAAGTAGGTAGAGATACCAACGAGTTGGAGGCAGTCAAACACATAGTTGCATACCAATTTTCATAGCAGCATTATTACTTAAAAGTAATAGATCGTACATATTTACATACACATATGTACATATATGCACACATATATGAAAACCACCTAAATTCCCATCAGTGGAAGAATAAATAAGTAAAATGTGCTATATATACAATGGGCAATTATTAACTAATTTTAACAAGGAATAAAATTCTGACTTGTGTCACAATGTGGATGAACCTTGAAAAATAAGTGGAATAAACCAGACAAACAAGGATAAACAGCGTATGAGCCCAATAATCCCTAATAGAATCAAGTTCACAGAGACAGAAATGAGACTTCACAATCCCTGCCTAAAAAGTCTAATAGGTACAGAAATTCTATGTAGGATGATGAAAAAGTTAAGGGGATTGTAAAGGGGTAATAGACTCACAATTCTGTGAATATGCTTAATGCTACTAAATTGTAGGATTAGAATTAAATTGGGGGTAGAGTAATGGTGTAGTGCATAGAACAGTTGCCTTATAAACCTCAAACCTGGATTTGATCTCTGGTATGTACATATGGTCTCTGAAGTCCTGCCAGTAGTGATCCTTGAGCACAGTCAGGAGAAATCTTGAGCACAACTGAGTGTGACCATAAAGACATACACACAGGGCCGGAGAGATAGCATGGAGGCAAGGCGTTTGGCTTGCATCCAGAAGGACAGTGGTTTGAATACCGGCATCCCATATGGTCCCCCGAGCCTGCCAGGGGCGATTTCTGAGCATAGAGCCAGTAGTAACCCCTGAACCCTGCCGGATGTGACCCAAAAACCAAATAAATAAATAAAAATACACACAAAGTGTCAAAATGGTAAATTGCCACAATTATTTGAAGCCATACAGTGATACTAAGTTATTAATGCCAGACAAGGTGAAAGTATTCCCTATGAGACCTTTGATGTAGACTATCAGAAGACTGTACTAGTGAAATGGTCAAGAACCACAAGGCAGAGGTGCTTGGACCAAGAGCTAACTGTAGGATGAGGGTGTGACCTTTCTAAACAAGGAGAGTATGTGATTACTTTGAGGCAGACAACTAGGGATTTTTGATGCTTACCTCTGGGAAAAGCAGTGGTGGAGCCAAGTAGTTAAGATTTCATCATATTTGCTACAATAGTTGATTTCTATATTTTAACAATCCACTACTTCTTGGAGCCATAGAAATAGTATAGCAAGTATGTCTTACATGTGGCTAACCCAGATTTTATTCTTGGCACTGCCAAAGTAGTCTTCTGAGCACCACTGGTATGGCCCAATATCTCCTCCCTAGCAAACAAAACCACAAACATACATTCTAAATTGAAAAATCTTCCCACTTCTGATCTTCACCAAGAATTATAATGACTCCAACTCTCAGATCTAGAGAGAAACTTTAATTTTGGTGTGCAATATTTTTTACTGTGTACCTACTTATTTTGACAAAACAACAAACTCTCAGATAATCAATTATAAGCCATTTTATAATATTTAATTAAGACTCTTAAACTTACCTTTTTATAATATAATAATCTGTTTTGCAGTGGGGTTTTTTTTTTGCAATTTATCTTTAACAAAATCTAAAATACAGGTATAACCTTAAGTAAAAACTTAAATTTATACTGGCTAACAGTAATATAAAGCTCATATTCCATAACCCTAAGTTACATATCAGATATATTTTAATTTTACTATCAGAGAAGTCTTTAGATATTCCTTCACTATGAATACAGTGGAAGCAGGTGACCTGGTTATCCTACGATCTTCACAGTGAAGCTGAACAGAGTCCAGAAATTGGGTAGGAGGCAGATAGGTCTGTTTTGAAAACAAGGACAATACCTGACACTGAGCTGGGTCAGTACTAAGAGCAACATGGTTGGTGTCACAGTATAACTCTTCAAGCTTGGAAAACAATATAGATATGCCTTAAAAAACTGGAAATTGAACTTCCTTATGATCCAATAATACTACTCCTAGGGATATACCCTAGGAACACAAAAACACAATACATAAATGCCCTCTGCACTTTTATGTTTATCACAGCTCTATTTAAAATAACCAGAGGGGCTGGAGAGAGCACAGTGGTAGAGCTAGAGCATTTGCCTTGCAAGTAGCTGACCCAGGACAGATAGTGGTTCAAATCCCACATCCCATATATTCCCCCATGCCTGCCAGGAGCAATTTCTGAGTACAGAGCCAGAAGTAATCCCTGAGCGCTTTCAGGTGTGACCCAAAATACAAAATAAAATAAAATAGCCAGAATCTGGAAACAACCCAGGTGTCCAACAACAGGTGAGTGGCTAAAGAAACTGTGGTATATCTACACAAGGGAATACTATGCAGGTGTTAGAAAAAAATGAAGTCATGAAATTTGTTGGAATGGATGGACATGAAAATATTATTCCAGTAAAATGAGTCAGAGGGATAGGAATAAACATAGAATAATCTCAGTCATCTGTGGAATATTAGGAAAGTAAAATCTTGTGTGGGAATGATATCGAGACAATAAAGATGAGGATTAGGAGGACCAGTCTATCATAGGAAGCTTGCCACAAAGAGCAGAGAATGAAGTTAACATAGAGTAGTGTCTACTGTGAAAAGGACATGAATGGCATCCCTTCATTATCAGTAGTGCAAGCATACAATGTCAAAAAAAAAAAAAAAGAGAAAGAGAAGTAAAATGCCTATCCCAAAAGTGAATGGGGCAGGTATGTGGGAGGTAATAGGGCAACAGGGAGGGTGAGAGAAAAACTGTTGACACTGGTGACAGAAAATGTGCACTGGTGAAAGTTGTTCTACATTGTGTGACTATAATTCAATCATGAACAACTATCTGTAAAACAAAACAAACAAAAAATACAAAAACACAGCTAGTATGAATAACCTTATAACCACGGTGTTTAAATAAAAAAAAAAGATTCTCTAAGCTTCTTTTCTTGGTAACTCTCAGGGGTTACTCCTGGCTATGCGCTCAGAAGTCGCTCCTGACTTGGGGGACCATATGGGACGCCGGGGGATCGAACCGCGATCTGTCCTAGGCTAGCGCTGGCAAGGCAGAAACCTTACCTCTCTCTAAGCTTCTTGCCAATGCTGAAACCCAGAAAGAAGAGGTTTACAGTAATGTTTGGAACTAAAATGAGAGATGAGAGATTTAATTTACTAAATCTTCAATCTACTAAATATTTGACTTACCTTAGCTGAACCAGTCAAACTAGGCCAACCATATATCACGATATGGGTAATGGTTCCTCTCTAAAGCATCTATTTGCATCCATTAGATCAATATAGAACTTTGGAGACCACATGACAAAAATACTAAACCATGTCCTAGAAAGTCAGTCATTCCACAGATACACATTGTGTGCTTCCTACTCTATCAGACAGTATGCAAAGTCTTGGTGACAGCTCTCTGAAGACAAAGACTTTACCTTGTAGGATCTTATCATTTAGCAAAGGAGATAGCAGGAAATATAATAATGACTTATATAACCAAAATGAAATGAAAGAGCAAAAATTAGTAAAGCAATGGCTATTGCAGATGGTTCCTACAGATAAGAATGGCCTAAGAAGAGCTTATATTGAGTTTAATAATCAAGGACAATAAAGATCCAACCAATTGCCCCATGACAGGAAGGAATCACAGAGAAACTCAAGTACAAAGGTCTTAGATGCCAGTTTCAAAGTAAAGAAATGCTGATAGATACTGCTGAAGATGGAAACTGTCATATAAGCTTGACTTGTAGTGCAAATTGATAGAAGCTAGAGCTTGCAGAGCCTCACAGATCAAAAATGGTCAGAAATTTAACACAGTTGCATTCATATTAAAAAGAACTCACTGTTATCAGGAGAATGGATGTAAAGATGGAAACGGATTAGTTAGGAAACCTCAATGTTAATCAGATAAGTAATGATGACAACTTGCTCCAGGGCAGTAATACTTCAGGTCTCCAGTCTGCGGCCTACAGAAGTAGCATCATTTTGTCATTTGTTGTAAATTCTAATTTTTAGATTCAGTAAATCAGAAATCTGGAATTGAGACCAGTCGATATGTATATTAATTCTTTTAGATAATATAACACACTGAAATTTGAGTCTCAAGGTTAAAGATGCAGAAATAGAGGAGGCACTGTGAAGCAAATGTTGTGTCTATTCCAAAGGCACATATAAAGCCCTAATTCCCTGTGTGGTTATTTCTGGAAGGAACTAGGGGCTCTAAAGAATTTAAGGTTAAATGAGATCATAAAATAGGAGACCTACTCTAATAGGCTCCTCTTTCTCCTCCCCACCCTTCCCCTCTTCTTATTTCTTCTTCTCATTCCAATAAAGATAACCTGTAAATACAGATTAAAATGAAGAGAAGAATAGTCAGAATATAAAACTAATCTTGTTAACACCTTGATTTTGGAATTCTCAGTCCTGTAACCTGAGAGAATATATATTTCTGTGGTTGATGCTGAAAAAATTCACTAATTTTTTATAATAATAATAATTTTTTATTTTGTTATGGCAGTTGATATGATTAGTGTTTTTTTTTAAGCAGAAGAAAAAATAAACTATAGTGAAAATAAAATGTTAAGGAAGAACTTGATAATAATGTACTGAATATAAATAAATACATTTAATAATATACAGAAAGTAGGCTCAGAGGACAGCCACAAAAGCCATAGCTGTGAACTCCTACTTAATCAGCCGTGAGTAAAAGGAGAATTCAGAGTATCATCGTGTACGTTTGCCCCTATCTTTGTAATCCTGAAAACATAAAGAAATTTGATAGACATTTGCATTGGCAGTCCATCTTTTGAAATCCTTCCTTAAGCAGGGCATTACTGTAAGTGTGGATTTTCATGGGAGAGACATCCCATGTCCCTTGGTAAAGGTTAAAGTGGGACATATTTCCCTCATACAACTTATTGTAGTACAGAAGTTGGAAACAAGACTTAAATGGAAACATTCAAAGTTGCCCTTCAGGGATTTGGCTCTGGAAGCATGGTTGTTGTGGTGGGGTTCATTGAAAATGATGGCAAGGTGCCTATGGCAGCATCTAAATCCATGACATGATTTTGGATTAAATATTTTTTCAGCTGGCTTTCCCACCCTTCCCATCTATTTTTTAACTACAAAATTATGTCACCAATAAGTTCATTTTCTACTTAGCTAGAGCTTTCATCCAAGATCCATGACCAGTAAAAAGAAGACCTCTATAAAGATGGAACTTCCTATATATGTATGGGAGATAAGATCTTCCAATACCAAAAAAATGATTTGAAGGGTTAGCTACATAGGCTACAATAGCCCACACAATTGTTTGCAAGTAATGAAACAATTGCTTCTGTCAGTTGCTTCCCTGGACATGTGTTTCCTCAATATCCACAGAATGGACAGACAAAAGAACTTAAAAAGAATAGAAAGGCCATGCTCCTAATGTATTTGACTCTATTTATTCACCTGCTAGCCTACCAACCCATCTTACTGAAGTACTGCTAATTTTAGACCTTCTCCACTGCACAGGAAAGTCCCAGAGCACTTGTTGACTATGCCTTCCTCAAACATTATTTTTAAAATGTCAGGAGATACCCTTTATCTCTTAGGCCAAGGAAATTTCCTTTCTAATATCCCCAACACTTACTGTGCCTATGCAAAAAAAAATCTTGCCACACCTGCCCTCCCTTTTTTGTTTTTATTTTTGTTTCTTTCTTTTAATTTTATTTATATCTTCCAGATAGGGGCTGCAGCCTTTTACATAGAATCTTAGAATTTGAATTGTTTTGCTCTGCCTTATATTTTTATATCTTTCTACAAATAGAGGAAAGAAAGAAGAGAAAAAAGTGGACGGGACCCAGGGGCTAAGTGGTCTCAGAAACATTGAGTAAAAAAAAAGTCAGATATAAATACCCAAGACAAAATCAACAATAATTTAATCAAGAGACCCAAACTATAACAAGCTAAACACAAAATGGATATGTTACATTATAAGTTCAGGGGGCTAAGGGAAGATTATGGGATGCATGCTGGGAACTATGGTGGAGGGAAGTCAACTTGTGATGGGAATGGCCCTAATTCACTGTCACTAAATGTCTAAAATATGACTATAAAAGACTTGTAATTCACAATGGTCCCAATAAAAATTTACCCAAAAATTGTTCAGAAGAAAATCAAAATGATTTTATTTCAGTATTCAAGTTTCCATTACACATTTTTGTTTCTGCCTATTTTTCTTGACGTACTTTCATACTTAGCCATACACATCTTATACAGAAAATAGGCTGGCTTTATCATTGTATTCAGAATACAATATTGTACACTCTCACTTTCCCTTCTAGTCCAATCTAGAATGACTCTCTTCTCCCTTTCTCTCCAAATCCTTCCCATTCTTCATGATTCTCTTGAGAAATCAACTTCTTTTGATAAGTCTTCCTAGAACTCCTAGAACTTCTAGTTCTAGGAACTTGTAGTCTTCTTCATCTGTAATGATCTCTCTCTTCTCTAACCTTTAAATTCTTTAGTGTCTGTTTCCGTCATCTGCTACACATCAGATATTGCCTGGGTGACTCCTTTACTTTGTTTGGGGTTGTACTGTGTCATTTGAAAACAAATCACAGACTTATTTAGAGCAAATTTCACATGATTCATTGCCACAATAACATGACATCATGTTTTTCCTAGATTAGATCATGTAAAATTATGCAGAAAATGATAGAAACAGAAAAGTAAGGCTCAAATAGATAGGTTCCTATTTTCTGTCCTTTTCATTCCAAAGATTTCTATTCTGCATCTCTGTAAGCCACATGACTCATCTTCAACGGAAAGAAATTCTTCCTTTATGAAAAAACACGAATAAGTCCTCACATATTAGCTTTTGTCATAAGAGATTTGAAGACTGAAACTTGGAGATCCTAATGAAGTTTAGACAAGCCTCTGTGTTGGTTTAGACTGCAGGGGTCCTCAAACTTTTAAACAAGGGGCCAGTTCACTGTCCCTCAGATCGTTGGAGGCCAGACTATAGTAAAAACAAAAACTATGAACAAATTCCTATGCACACTGCATATATCTTATTTTGAAGTGAAGAAACAAAATGGGAACAAATACAGTATGTGGCCCACGGGCCGTAGTTTGAGGACCACTGATTTATAGTAAACAAGTCTGCATGGAAAGCTGGTTTATAGATGAGGAAAAAAATTTTTAGAGACAGAATCATGCAACTCCTTAAAATGAAAAGGGTGTCATCACTCCTGATAACTTTTTGGTTCACAGTTTCAGTCTTCCATGAAGCAGAGCCATATTATATTTCCTGTCCATAAAGTTTTGCTTACCATATCAGTAAATTGAGATACTTGAATGGCTTTCTAGCTATGAGTCTTCTAAGAAATATTGGTTAGAAATAAGGCAGCAAACAGGCTAATAATAATTCTCATCCTCAATTCTTATATTCCACCCAGGCAGGGCTCTTACCAAGTCCTTCCTCTTCTTTTCTAGTGCTGTCATAGCAATGCATTACTACCGAAATTCCTAGCCTGGGAAAACAAGAATCAATTGCTCAAAGGTTGTCAAAAAGTGACATCCAAGTTTGAGTGACAATGATGTTTTGGTCTTGTCCCTATCCACTTTCCTATTTTTAGCCAAGTTCTCTGCAATTACAGTGCTTAGTGTTTAAGCAGTTGCCAGGAGTTATTTAACAGGTACCTTGCCATTCTTTGAAGATGATGCTTTGATCCTGAGCTCCTATCCTTCCCTCATGACAGGGGCTTCAGAATGTGCCTTTTCACAAAATGTCAAGTCTCTTCTGGTATTGCTTTGAATGATAGACTTGAGTCCACGGATTAATCATAAAAATCGGAGATTATCAGAAATATGCTCCCCTAAGTCTCTTCAGCAAATTACTTACCATCTATAAAATAGGATATAAAATGTAGCCAAACTACATTCAAAGATGCTAGGGAATAAATAAGTACATTGGATGGTGTTTTCTTAAAAATTATGAACAAAATCATTTTTCTCATTACTAATACCCATTTATCCTCCTCTATACTACTGAAAACATACAAATGTTATACACAAAGAACAAACATAAACAAGTATGCAGAGGGCATCATTCTAATAAATTGGTGACTATCTGATGGTTGTATTGTAATGGCACTGAATGAAACTTAAAAACTTCTTTATTGTTGGAATTTGTACATTAAATAAAATGTAAAATTTTCTCACTAGAAAAAATAGTAAAGTGTTTTAACTTTATATATGAATTAAGAATCAAACAAAATTGGAGGGGAAAGGGTTTAAAGCAAGCTTTTAAAATGTCAGAACCCCTGGGACCGGAGAGATAGCATGAAGGTAAGGCTCTTGCCTTTCATGCAGGACGGTGGTTCGAATCCCGGCATCCCATATGGTCCCCTGAGCCTGCCAGGGGTGATTTCTGAGCCTAGAGCCAGGAGTAACTCCTGAGGGCTGCCGGGTGTGCCCCCCCTCCAAAAAAACCAAACAAACCAAAAAACAAACAAAAAAATGTTTTTAAATGTCAGAACCCTGCAACTTTCCCACCCAATGTCCCCCATCTCCCTCCTCCCCCTATTCCCATCACCCCCTCTCTGTATTCAAGAAAATTCTAGAAAAAAATAAATAAAATAGAATAAAATGTTAGGGCTGGAGGCTGGAGAGATAATACAGCAGTAGAGTGTTTGCTTTGCACTTGGCCAACCCAGGAAGGACCTGGGTTTGATTACCAGTATCCCATATGGTCCTCCAAGCCTGCCAGGAGCGATTTCTAAGCACAAATCCAGTAGTAACCCCTGAGTGATGCCAGGTGTAGCCTCAAAAACAAAACAAAACAAAATGTCAGGGCCCAAGCAATAGCACAGCGGTAAAGCATTTGTCTTGCCCATGGCTGACCCAGGACCCACACTGGTTCCATAACCAGCATCCCATATGGTCCCTCGGCCAGCAGGGTGTGATTTCTGAATGCAGAGTCACGAGTAAACCCTGAGCACTGCCAAAACATACATACATACATACATACATACATACATACATACATACATACATACATAAATACACGTCACTTAAACACATTTTTTAAAGTTCACTCCAAAGATTTCCTGCAGCACAGAACATACTGCCTGGAGTTATAGATCAGCTACCCCAGAAACAAACTAGGGGTGAGGAAGTTTACTGAGGAGAGTCTTTTAGAAACCACAGTTCTTGGAGATGAAAAATGCCAAATAGGGCAGCGGAGACAGTGATATTCATCGATTTGTAACACAGCTTCAACTGATCACGCCGTAAAACTCAGGCTGAGGTGACATTGCATAATGTCCTGGATGTGATACCAGTCCCTATTTGCCCTAAGATGCGGGGTGGGGGTGGGGTTGCATATTTTTTCCTGTCTGTCATGGTTGCAAACTATTCCCACAAAAAAAATGGGCTTCTTCACTTGAAGGAGAATTCTGGGAACCATCCAAGTCCAACATTCCACTGTCTCTGCTATAGAAATGAGTGCCTCTGAAGGAAGTAGTGGCTTTGAGGATCTGGGCTCAAAGCAGCACCCTTCATAAGGTCAGACCCCGTGTTTAAGATGCTTCAATTGCCTGTGAAATCAGAGTCTTGTAACTAGTCCCATGAAGAAAATGTGCTTTTTAATTTAACTGTTTCTATGGCACTTGATAAATGCAGAGACATAACACAGCTAGTGGGTATTGAATTTTAGGTAAATCTGTGCCTGAACTGGAAAAGTTCAGACCCTACTGGCACTGATGCCCCAAGTTTAGCAGTGCTTTCACCTTTGGGTCCTTAATTGAGGGGCTTGTGTCTTTTGTTGCAGTTATTTTTTCCAAGAGTGTGACTTAGTTCAACTGAAAGAATTATCTTTGTTTTACAAGACTGTCATTTCCTTTAGCACATACACTTTAGAATTGACAGTATTATTTTTAAAGAGGTTATGGATTTTTAAGCTAAAACAAACAGGTAATATCAGAAATAACAGAAATTAAAAGAGCAAAAATAACATCTTGTATTTATAATAAAATTAATACAAGTTTTCCCCCACTAAATAAAAAGAAGTGTTAAAAGTATATAAATAGAACTTTACAGATTTATAATTTTTATAAAAATTTTAAATATATTTATTGTACCAATTTTTTTTTGTTTTTGTTTTCAGTTTTTGGGTCACACCCAGCAGAGTTCAGGTGCTGGCTCTATGCTCAAAAATCGCTCCTGGCAGGCTCGGGGAACCATATGGGATGTCAGGATTCACACCACTGCCCTGCATGCAAAGCAAACACCCTACCTCCATGCTATCACTCAGGCCCTTATTTATTGTACCAATTTTATAAAACATATGTACATTGCAAAAAACAAGTACTGAATGTGCTTCAAAATTCATTTTTTTTTTTTTTATGGTTTTTGGGTCACACCCGGCAGTGCTCAGGAGTTACTCCTGGCTCCATGCTCAGAAATTGCTCCTGGCAGGCACGGGGGACCATATGGGGCACCGGGATTCGAACCGATGACCTTTTGCATGAAAGGCAAACGCCTTACCTCCATGCTATCTCCCGGGCCCACAAAATTCATTTTTTGAGTAAATTCCAAGAAAAGGCATTCTCTTTCCCCTAATGAAATTCTTAAATGGCAGCCCTAATTGTCTCTGTCTCTTTTTGCTGATTACTTTAGTTTAGAAATTTATTTTTCAAGATGTATTAAATTCCTGGTTAATTCACAGATGCTATTCTGTGATTTTTAGTTTGCTTATGAAGGACAGTGTGTCCAGGTTATTGCCTCCCAGGAGGATCACCTTTTAAGCTTTTCCTAGATACTTTTTTCTTTTTTCATTTGCTAGAATTTCTATCTTCAACCTGAACAAAGATGGAGATTTTCCTACATTGCTGGTTGGTAGATTATAAACAATTATTGTTCTCTTTCCTATTTGATATTCTTCAGATTTTTTAAAAATACTTTTACATTTACTTGGATGTCTCTAGTCCTTTCCAACTTACCACTATTAATGATTTACAAATCCACTTATTATGTTCTTACGTATTATACCAGTCCCTATTTGCTTGGTATGGATAAATTCTTACCAGTGTATGAGGTTATCTAAATTACTGGCTTCTAGCCTGGATTCTTCTTTTTTTTTATAATAATTTTAATTTTGACCAAAGTGGATTACAAATCATTCACAGTAGTATTTTAGGTACATAGTCACATTGAATCAGGGGCATTCCCACCACTAATGTTATCCTCCCTTCACCCATGTTCCCAGCATGCATCCCATTTCAATCCTCCTTTACCCCCCCCCCCGACTGCTAATATAAGTAGTCTCTTCTGTGTTTAGCTTTTTGTAGATTGGGTATCAATTCTGTTGTAGTTGGTTTTGGATTTGGTAGAGGGCACCAAGACCAAATAGTCGTATTAACATTGAGTAGAAATAAAAATGATCAGAATTAACCACCAAATCTAGCATGGATTCTTGAGTTAGACTGCCTGGTTCAAATATCACCTCTCCCACTTTAGCTCTAAAAATATCATTCCTCTGTTGTTTAGCTTCCCCATTTACTAAATGATAACTACTCACAGAGTTTCTATTGGAGCTAAGTTCAAAGTAGTACCTAACATGAGTGAGAAGTATAATAATATGTTAATACTACTATTGCTATACTATTTTTGTAGAACACAATGTCAAAAATTTAATTGTTTTCACATATAGAGCTAAACCATGGCATTTTTAAAATAATAGCACAAAGTTCACTGTGGCTTTATCATTCCCTTCTATTCTAAATGAGATCATGTTCTACATTGTTCTAAGATATTTGACATGATGGTGTCCAAGATAATTGAAATATCTATTCACTCTCTCTGCAAGCAGCCGAATGTCCTCTCTGAGCAAGGCATTGGACTGAGTGTCTGTATTTTGTATCTGAGAAATAAATGATTTCTGTTTCAGAGCACCATTCTTCCCAAAGGTCCATAAAAGCTAGCTCCTTTCCTGAAGATTACTAATCAATTGTCCAGCATACTTTCTTACATAATATTTGGTCTCAACAAATGTCTTCATAATAAATAACCTGGGCATGAAGTTTCATAGTAGCTAATGAAAGGTCAAAAGAGATCCATATTGTATGTTAACGAGTTTTGAAAGAAAGAATATAGCAGGCGCAATGTTATTTTCTATAAATCACTGTGATATCTCTACCAATGCCTACTTTTTGGAAGTGCCCTTTTAATAGAATTAAATTAATTGATAGTGCCCTTTTAAAGAATCTGCATTTTTCTAAGCATCTTTTCTTGTCATTCCATGAGTAATATGACTTGTTCTACAAAATTACTATTTTTGCTGAATGCCTCATTGGAGTCAGTAGATGGTTGTTTGCTTGCTTGTTTGTTTGCTTTGCATATCAAGAAGTCATAAATATACTAAAGGCATCATCAAGGAGGAAACATCACTCTTCAAACAAATGGAAGCAGAAATAAAAAGATGGGCATATATTAAACTGAGAAGCTTCTGCACCTCAAAGGAAATAGTGACTAGGATACAAAAACCACCCACAGAATGGGAGAAACTATACACCTAATACTATATACTAATGATACACCTAATACTCATCAGGTAAGACACTGACAGAAGTTAACAAGAAAAAACATCTAACCCCATCAAAAAATGGGAAGAAGGAATGAACAGACACTTTCTCAAAGAAGAAATACAAATGGCCAAAATATAATGAACATAATAATCAAGTTAGGGAAAAATTAACTGGATTAAGGACTCACAACCTAGCAGGAGCAAAAGCTCCATAGATTCTAAGTTCAATAGCAAGTGTTTATGTAAAACACAAATTAGCTGGGGGAAATTCAGGTTCTTAGAGTTTTTAAGGGTGTGAGGAAGTATGAAGAGAATAGAGAAGGGAAAAGGTGAGATAATTTCTCTGTAAGAATGAGAGTTAGGGGCCCGGGAGATAACATGGAGGTAAGGCGTTTGCCTTTCATGCAAAAGGTCATGGGTTCGACCCGGTGCCCCATATGGTCCCCCGTGCCTGCCAGGAGCAATTTCTGAGCATGGAGCCAGGAGTAACCCCTGAGAATGAGAGAGTTGGAGCCGGAGTGATGGCACAATGGTAAGACATTTGCCTTGCACGCAGACAACACAGGATAGACCCTCACACGCAGCCAACACAGGATGGACCCTCGTTTGAATCCCAGCATCCTATATGGTCCCTGGAGCCTGCTGGGAGTGATTCTGAGCTCAGAAGCAGGAGTAACTCCTGAACGCCTGGGATGTGACCTAAAACAAACAAACAAACAAACAAAAAAATGAATGAGAGATTTGCTTACCCAACGGTAAATTTTATGGAAAATCATGATCAGGTGCTAACGGAGGAAAAAAGTTTTCCAAAGAGTTAATGGAGCAGTTAGAGAAATTCAGGATCTGTAAATCATGAGGACTGAGAGTATCGATCTGAACTTTCTGGTAGATGAAAATATGGAGCTGAGCTGCTGACCAAACTATATAATAGAAGAGTTCTTCAGAAGTGGCTAAGAGGTTAGTTGCTGAGTTGATGCTGGAGGCTTGCCCACTGACTTCTCTCTCCCAAGTAGATTCTCTTAAGATATTCTGCTCTGTCTGGAGCTTTGTAGACTTGCCCACTTTCATAACTGTATCTCCCATCTCTGTGATGTAAACTCAAAGCCCAACTCTCATCTGATCTCTAGAAGGTTTTTTTCCCCTAGTCTTTCCAGCACTTTCTACACTGATCATTCCCAATATGTTCACCATCATAAGCAGTAAGAAAACACAACTGAACAGGAGTCCAAACCACAAAACCATCAAAATTGTGGCTCTTGTTCACCAGCTTTTAAAGCATGGAAATGATTGAATGATTTAATGATTCTTTCTACTTTTTAGTTCCTCTCTTCATTTGTCACAAATATTAGCATTTAACCTTGCCCAGATGTACAGATGCCACTTTGATTATGTTTTCATATATAGAGAATAAAGGGTTGATGTGAGGACTGGGCTAGGTCATCTGTGTAATGAGCACTCAGAATGAAACTTGGAGCAGGTGCCATCATTTGGAAGACAGATAAGGCAAAACCAGGTGGTACTTACAGGACCTTGTGGCATTTAGGATTCAATCTGGGGAGCTCATATAAAAGCTTTAACTCCAACTCATTGAGTCCTACCCCTAATCCAATGAGCCATTGTTTTTATTAGCACTAGCCTTACATCAAAATATTTCTTGAGGACCAAGAGAGATAGTACAGTGAGTAAGGTGCTTGCCTTCCCTGACTGACTCAATTTTGATTCTCAGATCCCATATATTCCCCCTAGTGCAGTGGTCAGCAAGCCAGGACTCAAGAACCACATGTGGCTCTTTACACTTTTTAATGTGGATCTTCTGTGTGCCTGGCAGTCGCTCCAGGAGTCAGGACTCTGCTTAGCCTCTGTCAGTGCATGAACTGTGTGGCTCTCAAAATAAATTTCAATTGTGGCTTTGGTGAGATTTGGCTCAGTTGAAAAAAAAGGTTGCTCACCACTACCCTAGTGCACCAGTAATGATTCATTATTGCAGAGCCAGGTATAGTCTCAAAAACTCCTTAACACTCCTTAGCACACCATGGTCTCAAAAACAATAGATAGATAGATAGATAGATAGATAGATAGATAGATAGATAGATAGATAGATAGATAGATGATAGACAGATGATTTCTTAACACCTTGACTTCTATTCTCTATCCTCTTCATCGGCATAACTTTGAAACCATTATCAACCTAGCACTATATCAGAATCTCAAATATTTAGAGGCAGAAATCTCCAAAAGCAATGAGGATCAGGGAGCTTCTGAAAATACAGACTCCTTCATTCCCAAATACCCCCTTGAAGAATCACTAAATTGGATAATTGCAGTAATACCTAAAAATGGTATTCCTCTCCCCACATGGTTTCTCTGTATCTTCTTGTGTAAATTAAATTTGGAAGCTGCTCTGTTCAAAATAATCCTTGAGTTGGTGAATGCATTCAATCTGTAGACAAAGAAACAGATAGAAAAAGATTAAGAGATTGTCTATTCAGAGTTAGAGTGAGAATTCTGGTGTCATGATTCTGAGTCCTGAGTTCATTTATTATACTTTTTTTTCCAGACTTCTTAATTCTACAGCTTTTGAAACTCTATTCTAAGGGCAGGAATATTCCAGGGGAATATGAGTACTGTCAAATATATTTTAAGGGGTTTTATTTATATAAACAACTCTTTATTGCTTTCTCTCTTCCTTTCTTACAAAATGGTCCCATGTGCACAATAATAATTTACTAATGAAAACTTAGCTTAATGTGTATTCATTTACTACCCAATGTGAAAATCCTTAATTTTTTTCATTTCTTGTAAACAAAAGCTACTCCAAATCAGTATGTCAAACTATTCTATAGAATTAATGTCATGACACAAAATGACTTTACTCATCAGTGTTTTAAAAAACATCTGCTGACTCTTTTCTCGAATGAGATATAAACCGAGCCATGAAAGATCATGGGTATACTGGCCCTTGCAGCCATCTCAGGAGGAGAAGGTGGGCTAAGCCCCCACCCTACCGAAGCCACCTTTGCTGTCTCTATCACCTACAATCACCATTTTCTGATAGCCCTGTCTCATCATCGACCCTCTAGGATTCCCTTCAGGAATCTAACCAAACTTCAGTTACAGTTGGTTTGAGGACTTATATCACAAGAGCTTCTTAGAGCCAGATTAGGCACCTCCCCCTGATCTTCCTTCTTCCAGGATGCCTGGCAGCTGAGTGCATGCTCCTAAAAGTTGTAATATCAGTAATAGTGCTTTGACTGTCTGGGTAACTTTATTTGTTTGATGTTGTCATTCCTATAGGAATACAGAAATTTAACAGAATAGACAGCTAACAAGAGCATATTAAACCTTCTGTCACTGGAGATAACTTCATTGGAGATATAATAATTTCACAAATGTGTTTACTACTGCACTTTTTATCTTTCTTTCACCTTTATTTAAAGGTTCTTTCTTCTCTTCTGTTTTATTTTTTAATAAATTTGCTTTCATTTATCTAGAAACAAATGTATTATGACCAACTAGGTCAACTACCTTATGCGTTTTCTTTAAGTACATTCTTTTTAAGTCTGCTGACGAAGGTGGCCTCCTGAACTAGACCCTGCCTTAAGGATAATCCATAGGTATGAGTGTTAAAGCTTGTTTAGCAGACTTAGCAGAGAGTGGGGTATATTCTGAAGAATAGAACAGGAATCTGGCTTGAATACCCCCCCAAATAGCCTGAACAGGTTTTTTATTTTTTTTTAGTAAGCTTTTCAAATCATGGGACCACAGAGGAATGAGGACCCACAGGCAGTTAAGAACAAAACTGCCTAATTGGCTTGTTAATAGAATGGGATACTATGAAAAGTCCTGCAAAACTATTTTTTTAGCTTTACTAAGACTCCTGGCCAATTGCCTTATGTGTTAAAGTGAACTTTGCCTGCATTAATAATAGGAAAATATATGAATAATAAATATTTGGGGTGTACAGGATGGCCCATACATTGTATCTGTGCAAAATACCCAAGTTAAACAATGCACTCCTGATATAGGATGAGCTGTCCTTTTACTGGAAGGAGAACAGCAACAAAGAAGAAAGTAAATCAAACATCATCTGGGTAAAAATCTCTCAGCGACACTGTGTGTATAAAGCAGTGTGTTTAAAGGTCTGGTTCTATCCCTGCTTTCTCAGAGTTGGATCATATAATCCTAACTCCCTGAGCCTAAATCTCAACTAATGTAAATGCCTTGAACCTACCAACCTCTTAGAAAGCATGTGAAACAAGTTAGGGCAACCTTACCAAAGACTGACCAATTGTATTGAAGCCATGTGAGATGCAAGCTGAGTGTGGTTTCAAGATTCCATTGCTCTGGTTTGACCCATTGTCAAGTAGGCAAAGAATCAAAGGCAAGAAGACACAGTATATCCCCTGTATCCCTCACTTCCAAAGCCGACTTTGGGATTTTAAAAGAAAATATTGTTATCATTGCCTCTCTACATTCTCTCAAGGTCAGTTTCCAAAAGTTTGGTTGTTTCCTTCACAACCTCCTAGTATGCAGTTACAGTACTTGTTTATTATGTTTGTGAGTGCATACACACACACTGTATATGTGTATATGCTAGCTCAACAAAATAAAGACCATTTCTGGTACTATATATTAAAGACAGGTAGAGAACCCTGTAACACACTTGGTTCAAGCATCTGCGAAGCCCTCATTCCAGGATCCCTTCTTTGAAGCAGTGATTTTTTTTCTTTTTTCTCTTTTTCCCTAATGGAATTTCATAGAAATGAAAAACTACTTAAAAAAAATCAGGTCTTTCTAACCAGAGTTAGCTCAGGACTGTTTGTTCTCTGCAGTGTAGATGTGTGTGGTTTGACCCTGTTTCTGTGTGTGAGGCTAGATGTGTGCTAGGGGAGGGGAGTGTTGCTATCAGCATATCTTCAGACTCTGCTCTAAAAGCTGATCCCAATGGGGAAAATAAGATATGGATCTAATTTGATGGGACATTAAAATCTTCTGACCTGTCTTATGTAACAGAATTCTGGAGTTTGTTTTTCATTATGAAGATCTGGGGTAATAACTTTATTTAGAGTCTGCCTTCGCTCACCCCCCTTCCCCCACCCCCACCCCCCAAATTTCTAGTGGAAACTTAAAGACAGATTTACAAACAGAGGTTTCTTAAGTACTATTTTTAGAACAATGCTGTACCAGATTTATAAGAGGGTTGGGGGGAGAAACTACAGTCACTTTTGAGCAAAGTAGCATTTCACTGCATAATAATGAAGTACTAATTGCTCTTTGTCATCACTTTTTATGCAAATTGCCCTAGAGCATTTGCCCAATATGCATTTTACATTTTAACAAAGAAAGTGGAATCTTGACAAACAAAAATCGTATACCCAAGCAAAAATAAAAATATCAGCTATAAAATAAAACTGCTTAAGGTGCATTCTCTAAGGATATAAATTTTTCTCATATCATTACCAATATTAGATCTATTTGACCAATAAGAATCCTTTGGATCTTGAAGTAATGGTTTATGTGTCAGGCAAAAAAAAAAATAAGTTTGTATGCAAGACCTGCATATTTCACTCATTCTGCAATTTACAAAAGAAGTTTGATGTGAAAATTAGGTTCCCAGAAGAATTTCATAGACCAGTTTAAAATGTAGGAAAAACAATGGAATCAAATTGTGTCAAAGTATTTATCGCAGGCACAGATCTCAGTATTTTAAAGGTCTCGGATATTCTAATAGATTTCCATTTTCATAAAAATTGTCATCAACATTATCAAAAATGAAGTATGATTTCCGTATCATAAATAGATAGTTTGCAACAATCTGAAGGTCATGCATGTTCAAATTCTGATCTGGAGACAATTACTAGCCACTAACATACTAACATCAGGATATAGTACAAAGAAAAAGAAATATGATTTATAAGTTTTCTGGGGCCTTCAGCAGATTATTTTAGAGATATATCTGTGAAGGTAAGAAAAGAGGACATATTTTATTTAGCAGTCTGTTGACATGACATGATCTATACATTTAAATATTTAAACATAAGTTATGTGGGCCTTCATTTTTACTCTTGCCCCAAACCCCACACTTGCTAGGAATCACTTAGCTCCAATTCAAGAGCTTCAATCAAATCATGCAATCTCATTCTAAAAATGGAATACAATTGGTTCTAAATGAAGTTAACATGGAAGGCCATCACCTACTCTGAAAGAAAATCTGTACTTTGCAAAATAGATCTAAATAGTGTTACAGGTGCTATTAATAAAGCAGTTTTGAATTTTTCTCAAATGTACAGAAATGATCAATTTCCTTAGACTATAAGGAAATAAAATGTTATTTCCAAAGTAGATAATTCCAGAATATTAATAATTATATTCTCAAACCTAATATTTTTTTGTTTGGGGGTCATACCTGGCAATGCTCAGGGCTTACTATTGGCTTTGTGCTCTAAAATCACTCCTGGAGAGGCTAAGGGACCACATAGAGTGCCAGGAATCCAGACTGGATCAGGATTGTGCAAAGCAAGCGCATTACTTGCTGTTCTATCTCTCTGGCCCATTAAGCCTGCATATTTCTTAACCTCAAAGCCATTTATAGTACTAAAGTAATTAGCCCACTTCTTAGTTTCTTCCTCAGAACTGGACTCACAAGGTGTGATCCACTGACTTTCATTAGTAGTCAACCCTAGAAGCTTAGTGCCTAAGGTCATTGAATGAGTCAGGACACAAGTGGAGGGCAGAATCCTTACAATCTTATATTCTATCCATTAGACAAGCTGATTATGAGATGAAATACTGGTAAATGTGAGCTTCTGTGCCCAGGAAATGCACTGTGAAGGGCATAATGAATTACTTATGCTGTGTAGCATATGTATAAATCATATTAAAGCATGCTGAATAGTACATTATCATGCTTATATTTTGCATTATAAAAGTAACTAATGTAAGCTGCAAAGTGTACTTTTAATCCATTATTCATAAAAGAAGTCCAACTACCATTCAAGTTCCATAAAAGGTTACCAGTGTAAGCAAACCTGCTTTTCAATTTATGAAGATGAAACAGCAAGATTTTTAAATCAATTTTAAGTCAGTCAGGTAGTATTTATCTAAATTTGTACTCAATCATTGCACATCAACTTCAGATAGAAGAATTGTGACAAACTGTAACTTTTCCCTAGAGTTCATATTTCTTATTTATAATGAAAAACTATATATCTGGGGGATCATTTTTCAGTTCAAGAAGTCAAGAATGAATGTAATTATTTTTATTTAAATTAGGGGTGCTCTCAAGCACAGCTCAAGGGGCCAGCATCCCACTAGTGCTTCTTGATACTGGTGCTTAATGAAAGAATCTGAACATCCAGTGCTGCTCAAATATAATTACTTTCATTGCATATGATTCTCTGATATTGTTTTTATTTGACCTCTCATTTTGAGGGGAGTTGTCTTGGAGGTCACACTCAGCAGTGCTTAGATACTACTCTTATTTCTAGGAATGCTCAGGGAACCATGTTGTATCTGGGATTGAATTCAAATTTCCCACAGGGAGGATGTCAGTGGAGAACAAGTGAACTTTCTGATCTTCTGTTTTATTAGGAATGAAGGCACATTTAGCCAACTTTTTCTGAAAAGGACCAGGTGGTGATTTCTTTTTTTTTTTTTTTTGTGGGTCTCATTTGTCAATGCTCAAGGCTTATTTCTGCCTCTGCATTCAAGAGCTACTTTTGGCAGTGCTTGGGAAAACCATATATGGTGCCCAAATCAAATGAGGTCAATTTCATGAGAGTCATGCTTCCCACCAGTACTATCGCTCTGGCCCTCAGAAGGTAAATATTTCAGGTTTTGTGAAATATTTTCTCAGTCTGACTGTTCAACACTGCCTCTATAGTACCCCAAAAGCACTCTTAGAAATATTTAAGTAGGGGCCGGGCGGTGGCGTTGGAGATCAGGTGCCTGCGCTAACCTAGGACGGACCGTGGTTCCATCCCCCGGTTCCCCATATGGTCCCCCGTGCCTGCCAGGAGCAACTTCTGTGCGCATAGCCAGGAGTAACCCCTGAGCGTCACTGGGTGTGGCCCAAAAACCAAAAAAAAAAAAAAAGAAATATTTAAGTAAATAGATGTGACTATGGACCATTAAAACTTTATTTACAAAAATAAGAGGTATATTGAATTTTTCTCAAAATGTGGTCCCCTATTTGTGGCCCCCTATTCTAAAGAGGAGGAAAAGAAAAAGTCAATAATTCAATAAGAGAACATCACATAGTAGAGACAGAATCACAGAGGAAATAAATTAGGTTTATGTGATAAAGAACTTTTTAAAATTTTTCTTTAGAATGAGAAATATATTCTCATGGTTTGAGAACCAAAAGAGAAAAGTTTATTAGAAAATATTTGTCCTGGTTCTCTTTATTTTTGTAGGGTAATTTTATTTAATGTCTTCATTTTGTTAATGTTTAATTGTGTGTGTGTATGTGTTAAATAAGACCATAAATGGCAGTACTAGATGTGAAGGAGGGCTGAAGTCACTCTGTAGAACTGCATAGACTAAAGGTGCTCAGGGTTCATTAAGGCCAGTCCTAATATCTGGCTGGACTGTGCTTAAGGAACATCAGGGCTATAACTGCAGGCAATGCTTGGGAGAAGGACCATGCAGAACTGGTGATCATATTCAGAGCCTTTCTCATATGAGCATGTGCTCTACCACTTGGCCTAGCTGTCTGGCTTGTTAAATGAATGTTTATGGATTTATTTTGGGGTAACACTAGGCCTTGCTTAGGAGCTATTCCTGGTTCTCTGCTCAGGGGACCATGGGTAATACTGAGGATTCAAATTCTGGTCAGATATATGCAAGGCAATTGTCCTTCCTCCTGCACTATCTCTTTGGCCCCTGTTCAATGTTTTTTAAATGCAATTTAACATAAGCAATTATAGATAGATAATGGATCTATAAATATAGGTGTATAAATATATCTCTTTTTTTCCATTCCATGAAAAGATGAGCAAATACTGTATCTCATTCAAAACCTTACTGATATTTTGTAGGTCCTAGAAATAATTTCCATTGGATTTTCAATGCATGATACTATTCCTAATATATGTATGCTAATTTATTTAAATTATTTCCTATATATTAGGCACAGTTCTCTAGAGAAACAAATCCAGTTGGATAAAGAATTTTTTCTGTGATTGTGGACACTGACAAGTTCCAAGGTGAGCAGAGTGCACAGAAAGAACACAGGATTCTGCTTCAAGGATGGGCAAAATGGATCATCTCTTGCTGGGTTAACAGAAGGTGAAGTAAGGAAAGGACAGACAACTCTTTTGTTCTTATTTAGGTCTTCATCTATTTTACTGAGGCACACAGCAGCAAGGCCACTCTGATTACTGGCCTACAGATTTAATACACAATGGAGTATTATGCAGCCATCAGGAAAGATAAAGTCATGAGGTTTTCCTATGCATGGATGTACATGAAATCTATTATTCTGAATGAAATAAGCCATAGAGAGAGATAGACACAGAATAGTCTCACTCATCTATGGGTTTTAAGAAAAATTAAAGACATTATTGTTACAAGGCCCAGAGACAATAGAATTAAGGGCCAGATGGACCGGCTCACAATATGAAGCTCACCACAAAGCATGAATGGTGTTAGGGAAATAACTACACTAACATCTAGCATGACAATGTTAATGAATGAGAGAAGTAGAATGCCTGTCTTGAATACAGGCAGGGGTGGGGTAGGTCGGAGGGGGCATTGGTGGTGAGAAGATTGCACTGGTAAAGGGGGGTGTTCTGTTTATGATTGAAACCCAACTACAATCATAATTGTAATTATGGTGCTTAAATAAAGATTTTATAAAAGAAAAGAATGTTAAATGTACCCAAGCACTCTCATAGGAATACTCAGAACATTGATTAATTAAATACCTGAGAACCCTGCCACCTGGCCAAATGGGCATATAAAATTAACAATCACATCTGTAAGTATTATACTTGGATTATTTCTAAATGTTGCAAAATATAAATAATGTTGCAAAAATAACTATATATGTATGTGCATACACAAACACATAGATATTTATATAATTTCACAAGTGTGTAGATAAATCCAGCGGTAGGATGACTTAGAAATGGGATGACCATGACAGAATCGCCACAGTGCCCTTCATGAGATTGATTTCCTTAGCACTACAAGATCATATCCTCCAGCCTTGAGAACTATGTTACGTGAAAATTGTAGGTTCTTTTTTTGATGCCAATTTAAAATGCTGTTATCACATAGCTTTCATTTGAGTCACTCCTTTCATCCTTCAAAAGAGCAAGAAGGTACATCTTTTGTTTGTTTAGTATATATATTTTCTGTTCCTTTCTTTTCCCCCTGTTTGCATTAAGCAGTTGAACTTATCTCAGTTACATGACTCATGAAATGTTAAAGGGCTTTGCTCTTTGTGATCTTGGGTGCAAATGTTTTGTTAGTTTATCCTCTATATTTTGTGCATATGTTGTTTTTTGAATTGGTATCTTCTTTTGTGGTTTCTGAGTTTTGAATCACGAGAAAAGGCCAACAAAAGGGCCTCTTCTTAATGGGTTGTTCTGGAATGATAAGTATATACAGTTAGGACTTGCTTGTTCATGCAAAGAGGTGCAGGTAGCCTGCACTGGAAAGACAAAACGTACATAGCTGATTTTAAATTATAAAGGAAACTGACCCAATGTAAACAATAAAAGTGATGTAACAGCCCCAGAGCCATTACAACAATAGAGTACAGTAGTATCTAGCATGTCACTGCTTATCAGTATAGCTCACACTAGGTACCCAAGGTAACATCTAATGTCTGAGATGGGCATGAGAGTAGAGTATGTTGTTCCTTAGAGGTATCTATCCTTGGCTCACCTGAGGAAAGAAGGGAAAGGGGCTGAGGGGGGGGGCAGAGGGAGAAGTCACAACTTAGGCTGGCTAACTGGATGTTTAGCCCACCTCACCTGGTGAGGTGTTCTGAATACATAGCTCAGACATTCTGAGCTATCCAAGTGACTTGGGAGGCTGAACATTATAACCCTCACTTGGACCTGCTATGAAATTGAAGCCACCTGCAAAGAAGGTGTAGTTTTGATGGAGATAGTCTTGTTCAACTAAGTGTATCCCTGAGTGGCTATCTCCAAATGATGGTCAACAAGCAATGCTCCCAGACACTGGGTGGACAAATCTGTAAGTATGGAGGGTGGGGTGAATAAGGAGAACCACAATGCAAGCAGCATCTAAAACAAGCTCCTACTGGATACGTAAATGACCTGAATTTACAAGCATCTGTGTCACTTCTTTTGAAGTACCTGTCGGTGAATTATGCCAATCTTATCCAGTGTCTTCTCAAAAATAGACTCTATTTAGACTCAATGACTAGAATAGGTAGGTAGAGTTTTGGAAATGCAGAGGAGGTTAGAAAGTCAGACATGAAAGTGAGAGAATCAGTCTAGTCTAGTACTAGAGCAGTGAGACTGAGAGCAGGTCAAAGCAAGCTGAGGGAAGCGAGTCTATCCCAGAACTGCCTGATGCTGCAATCCCCAATGTAGATCATCAATTCTGTCTCCTGAGTCCTACGTTCTGAGCAAAATTAGCCGGAATACCTTTGTTTGCTCCAAATTATTACTTTTAACTTCTAGTTAAGAATAAGCATCCACGATGGGAAAATTAGCCTAGACCTTAAATGCTGCAGAGTACTTTGGTGTAAAAATCTCTTTCCTTTGTTCCCTTCTCTACACGGGACCCTAACCAGCAACTTAGATTCTATCAAATAGGTTTGATCATAGGTTTGCTTTTCCTAACGGTTTCTCTGTAGGAGGAGGGGCAAAGCAGCAGTTAAGTTTCATTTCCCCTACTCCACTCTCATGCTCACCATGCATTACCACCAACACAAAGGAAGCAAGAAGATCAATTAAATAACAATTTAGAGCATGTTCTCCCATTCTGGAGCTTGCTAACACATGAGCACACTTTTATCATATTTTCCCAGCAACGCTGAAATACTTCTTATGCTATACTTGAATTACTATTCTTTAAATCTAAAGATCCAGTAGTTCTCATTTTAGAAGACCAGTTCCTATGACATGGAAGCATCAGTTTCTCTTAGTAGTCATTACAGCTTTACAATATTGATAAATAGCTTCAGCACAAAACCATCGTAACATTTTATGGTTATTGCAATATCTCACATATTTATATAACTAAAAATTTTAATTTGGACATGCAGCTACCCATAGATTGAAATAAGCTGTGATTGGGACCAGAGAGAAGGCATGGAGGTGGGGTGTTTGCCTTGCATGCAGGACAGTGGTTCGAATTTCGGCATCCCATATGACCACCTGAACCTGCCAGGTGCAATTTCTGAGCATAGAGCCAGGAGTAACCCCTGAGTGCTGCCGGGTGTAATCCCCCCCAAAAGGAAATAAGTTGTGATAAATATATGCAAAATATAACAAGTAAAATATAAAAAGATGAAGAAATAAAGTGAAAAGTTCTTTTTTGTGTGCCCATATTTTCTAAATGTGTACAAATAAATATAATTCAAAAAATTCTAAATGATTAAATTTTAAATTTAAAATGAGACAAACATATGATATATGCTCTAAAGTAGGATCCAGAATATTCTCTCAGTTTTCATAACAATGTTACTGGATTGGAGGAGGAGTGTTGAATCTCCATCACCTAATTACTGCTAATTACTGACCTGCTGGCTTTTCCCATAAAAAGTGATATATATTTTTTTGAATTCAAAAATTTGACTATTCTATAACTTTATTTATTTTATATAACAATGTAATTTAGAATGTTGGCCCAATATTGTAGCTTGAAATTTTTGGAAAGGATGAAAATCAGGGAAATAAAAGCAAACAAGCTTTTTTATTTTACTAGGAAAAAAGTGTCCTTCATGCACTTTTGCTGGGAATGTCAGTTCATATTACTATCATGAAAGCAGTATGGACGTTTCTTAAAATATTATAAAAAGGGATCAAGAAATAGAACAGTGGGTGAGGTGCTTGTGTTGCAAACAGTCCATCTGGGTTTGATTCTTGGCATCCCATATGGTCCACTAAGAACCACCAAAAGTGATTCCTGAGCAGAACCAAGAGTAATCCTCAAGTACTATCCTGTGTGGCACAAAAACAAACAAAAAAGAACTGCTGCTTGATTTCAGCATACCACTTCTGGAAATCTCTCCAAAGAAAACAAAATCACTGCTTCAAAGTACGAATATGAGATACCTAATACCTAAACTTCCAAATTCTTTACAGCACTATTTGTAAGAGTTAAGGCATAAAAGCAAACTTATTAGCATTAACGGATAGATAAAGAAAAATGTGTATGTGTATATACAATAAATTATTCAGCCATCCTTTTTTTTTTTGCTTACTTTGCGAATATATAATTACTTTATTTAAGTAAGTGGTTACAAAATTGTTCGTATAACGTATACCACCCTTCACCAGTGCACATTTCCCACCACCAGTGTCCCCAGCTTTCGTCTCATCCTTTCCCACCCTCCCCGCTGCCAGCTTCTGGGACAGAAATTTTATCTCCCCCTACTTTTTTTCTTTTTTGACACTGTGGTTTGCACTAGTGCTAATGAAGGGGTATCATATGTATTACTTTATCCCCCTTTAGCATCCAGTTCTTGTTCATATTGATCAGATCCAATTATCATGATCACAATGGACAAACTGTTCACTACTCTAAATTCATTCACCTCTCTTTGTGCCAAGCTTTGTACCATAGACTGATCCTCTTGATCTTTATCTCTATTATCCTGGAGTATTATTATTATTATACTATCTTTTATTTTTTCTTATATTTTCACAAATGAGAATGGTTATTCTATCTATCTCTATCCCTGTCTCTCTGACTCATTTCATTCAGCATAATAATCTCCATATTCATCCATATACAAGCAAAATTTCATGATTTCATTTGTCCTAGCAGCTACATAGTATTCCATTGTGTAGATTTACAACAGTTTCTCTAGCCATTCATCTGTTTTGGGGCACCCGGGTTGTTTCCAGATTTTGGATATTGTAAATAGTACTGCTAAGAACATAGGAGTACAGCTACCATTGTTGTATTGTGTTTTTGTGTTCCTGAGGAACCATTCCCTAGAAATAGTATTGCTCATCAGATGGAAGCTCAATTTTTAGTTTTATGAGGAATATCCACATTGTTTTTCAAAAAAACAATCATCCTATTTACAAAGAAATAAACACTACCATTTGTGACAACATGAACAGACCTGTGGGCATGACACTTAGAAATTGTTACTTCATAAATCAGATAAAGACAAGCTTAATATGATCTCACTATTTATGAAATCTAAAATAACTAAATCAATAGAAATAGAAACTGTATCACTAGTTTTCAACTGTGAAGAGTAAAGAATGGGTCAGTGTAGTAAAAATGGGGCAAAGCCATCAAATACAAGTACAAATGATCAGTTACTAGATGTAATGCAGATAGAACATACATCGTGACAACTATAGTTAGTATTTTATGAATACTTGATGAAAGTTTCTAAGAGAGTAGATCTTCAAAGTTATCAACACAAGAAGAGGGATAGTACAGGGGCTAAGATGTTTGCCTTGCACATTATGGCCCCCCTTGGGTACCCTATACCAGATATGATTGATCCTCTGAGGTTCCCCCATAGTTATCTCTGAGCACAGAGCCTTAAACACTACCAGGTAAGTTCCTCAAACAAATAAGCAAAGTTTCTCATCACAAGAAAAAATCACAAGGTAATGCGTGTTGATTAAATTTGCCATAACCATATCTCAATATAAACATACATCAGATCATTGTATTGCATTCCTTAAAACAGTGCCCCCTCAAAGTGGGTGAGACATCTCCAGGGAGTACTGGAACAAGGCGGGATAGTAAAGTTTCAACTATAATTGGCTGCAGGTACATGATCAAGATATTAAGTGACTTTCTTCTGACATGGGACCAATAAAACAAATAAGTTTGGGACTTCCGCCTTAGACTAATCCAATATTACACATTAATTATATAGTTCAGTAACACTGGAAATGCTGAATTAAACAAATGAAAATTTAAATTTAAAAGAGAAAATCACCTGGTAATGTTAAAAAGAATTGCCTGTACAAAGTAAAATTTAATGCAATATATTTTAGATGACAGAGTTGAAAACTTAGTTATGTAAATTAGACCAGGCAGTATATTATATTAAATTATTTTATTTATGTAAGTTAAATCATATAACAAAAATTATCATAAATTGACTTTTAATATTTTATGATAATTCATTTGCCATTCTTTAAGTTTTGTTGGAGAAAATGATATGAAATAAATTTATTTTATGCTTGTCAAGGTGGCAGGTTGGAGGGTAGGAGGGAACCTGAGGACATTGGTAGACAAAAAAGGACACTAGTGGTGGGAATGGTGTTGGAGTATTGTATGCCTGAAACAACTCTATTATAAACAACTTTGTAAATCACAGTATCTTCATAAATATATAATTTGAATAAAGTACACATAATATAATTTGATAAAAAGCCCTGTTGCCTGGGCTATAGCTTCATAGACTCTCTTTCAAAGTAGGTTAAATTGAGGCCCATTATTCCCACCAAGGTTCCTTAAAGTGGGAGGGGGCTGGATTGACATAAATTTGTACATCTCTTAACTATTATAAATATGTCTAATAGAAGAAACCAGCTGGTACAAGGCAATGAATCTTCCACGAACCTATCGTACCTAGAGAGGCTCATTTAGAAATTGGGGCTAGTATTTGGATCTAGACCATTCTATTCAAATCATCCATTCACCCACGCCTTTTGTTCTAATAGTCTTCTTGTGTTTTCAGCAGTTTATTTGTATTTCCAGAAGTGTCACTGCACTATCAGTAGTATCCCACGCGACTCACTACTGAGACAGAATAGGATTTCTCATGTGCATAGAGCCAACATTAACAATAAAGTCTCCAGACAAAAGTCAAAAGTCTGTATCCTATATTTTTACTGCATCTTTCAAGACATGATGACAAATCAGAACACAAAGTTAGCAGTCGTTTACTAGAAACATTATTCTTCCCTCAATATGAAACCAGAAACCTCTGATGAGTAAAGATGAAAACTTCTAGAGAAATTGCTTTTTTGAAGATAAGCATGTTTTTAAAATTCAAAACACAGATGCCTTTACTGGGTGTTTATTGTGAAGAGCTTTTCATTTAGTAACCACAAGGAAGCAGTGCTAGGATTGTGTGAGACTAAATTTTGCCAGAGAGATGGCACAGTACATCAAACACTTCAGACTAGACTGACCTGGGTTCAATTCTCAGCACCATACATGATCCCCTGAGCCCCATCAGAAACGATCCTTGAGCAAAGAGACAAGAATAAGCCTAAGCACCACCAGGTGTGGCCCAGAAACAAAGAGAAAGAGTTTACGTATAGGTTCATCAATTATTTATTAGAGGGCCTCTTTAAAATGTGCCATTATTTAAGAAAACCAGAATACCAAAGGCATGAAAATCAGAATATCAAAAAGACAAAAACCTCATAAAGTAAAACACAAAACACATCTAAATTCATTTTAACCTTAAAATTTTGTTTATACCAACTTAGAGTTTTCTTGGAATAAAGAGTATTATCTTTAATATTTAAGTATCACTAAATAAAGTCTAGAGAGCGAAAGGACAGAGTAAAGTGTTTGTCTTACACATTTCTGACCCAGCATCCCAATATGGTCCCCTGAGCAGTCAGGAGTGATTCCTGAGTGCAGAACCAGGAATAACCCCTGAGTATAATGGGTGTGACTAAGTAAAAAAAGCTGAAAGAAAACAGCATTATTAATTTGATTGGTACTAATGTATTCTATCTGGGTGATGGCTATAGGAGTGTCTACATTATGAAATTCATTGAGATATAAATTCAACATTTGTTCCCTTTATGATCTGTTATACTTTTATTGAATGTGGGGTTGAGCCATACCCCATGATGTGCAGAGATTACACCTGGCTCTGTGCTCATGGATCACTCCTGGTTGAGTGCAGCATCAAACTAAGGTCAGCTTCATGAGAAACAAACAGCAAATTCAACTGTTATAGGTTCAAATGTTATAGGTTGCTTAAAAAGTTACCAGGACTACATTATATATAAATTCATATATATCTAATCTAATATGCATATAGATTTTCATGAGTATAAATCTGCTTTATCATTTGAACAGGTATATTAGAAAACTCAATGGGGGGAAAAAGGAAGAGATGCTGTTTCTTTGAGTTCAAATGAAACCACAGGAAATCAGAAAGAAGATATAACTTGTGGTTATATCAACCTGATGTCAACAAAATACATGGTTATTAAATGTGGCATTTTTGGAAAAGTCAAATGTCAGAGATGACTATTTGTATTAATCTCCCCCACTTTTTTCTGGTTTTTGGGTCACACCCGGCAGTGCTCAGGAGTTACTCCTGGCTCTATGCTCAGAAATTGCTCCTGGCAGGCTCAGGGAACCATATGGGATGCCGGGATTCGAACCACTGACCTTCTGTATGCAAGGCAAACACCTTACCTCCTTGTTATCTCTCCGTCCCCAAATAATCTCCCCTTTTTAAAGAAATAAAATATTAACAATAGATATTTGTGCTGTGAAAGAACAAAGGCCAAGTGATTTCTTTTACCCCAAAACTGAAATTCCATATCCAAGAGAACTTGTGTGACATAATAGAAAGCATGATCTGAATACTGAATGGGTACTTTTAGCAGTATGATCCATATCCAATCATTTTAAGTCCTGGTTTCTTCTATAAAATAAAAAATAGAGTCTACTTTGTGTGGTTATTGGAAAGATTAAGCAAATAGTATATGTTAAGTACCAGTCCAATATCTACCTGAAATAACAGTAATTATTGCTTTTCAAGTCCCAAGATGTGACTATTTTGATGAAAAAAAAAAACTTCCATTTAGAATAACTTAAAGTGATTAAAAGTGAAATTGCATGTTTTGGTTAAAACACTTTTTCTTTTTTTCCCATGGTAACACTTAAAATATTTCCAGAATTAATATCGACATAATTAAAGAATATGATTTGCTCTTTTTTCTTCCTTGTTCTTGAGAATGCTATGGAACTTGTAGACTTCTAAAGCAGTACTATCGATGCTTAAGCTCTTAGCAGTTAATATAAACCCTGGATTTACATGGCCTTCAATTTCCTTTACAACAGTTGCCTGAGTAAAATTTATCACCCTTGTCCTTGGGCACTCAAGAAGAGACAAGGTGAAAAGAACAACTTAATGTGAAAACATTCTTGAGCAAGCACTAGCTTTAATTTTCCACCCAAATCAAAATATGATGAAGTTGTATTTAAACTGTACTTTATTCTAAAATTGAAGTTGTATGTACTGATCTAATTGTCTACAAATTTAAACTGCCCTCCCACCCCACTTCTAAATTACCCCTCTAGTAATCATACGCATTTGACAAACATCTGATAAACCTATTCTCTAATAAAAGCTGCACTACTATGTACCTGAAATACAACTGTGAAAGACTTGTAATTCACATTGGTTTTAATCTTAAAAATTTAATAAAAATCTGTGCTAATATAAGAAAAATTTATGATCTTAAAAATGATTAATATTGGAGCACACAATTGCAAAGAGATGCAGAGCTTGTGTGACTTTCTCCTTCCTTTGTCCTGCTACTGTGATAGTTAGGAGTTGGTGAACTGGAACAAAAGCTACAAGTAGCAATCACACCATGTCAAGTCTCCCAAATTAAATTGAAGTTTTGTTTTTAATTTCATTTCCTTTTTTATTTTAAAAAAGAAACTTGTTATTTGTATTTTAAAATCAGGTGAAAATGTAAGTTAACTGCCCCCATGGCTACCTTTCTGCCTGGTTGCTCACTGGATAAAACACAAATGTGTCATTAAAAATAGCCTCATAACCACAGAGGCAAAGACATCAAAAATAAACAAATAGAACTACATCAAATTAAAAAGCTTCTGCACAGCAAAAGAAACTCAAGAAATAATAAAGAGATGCTCTACTAAATGGTAGCAAATGTTTACACTCATTATATCAGATAAAGGGCCTATAAACAAGAACTATAAAGCAATCACAAAACTCAACAACAAAAAAAGTCCAATGATGTCATCTAAAATTAAGGCAGAGATGAAAAGTTGCTCATTGTTACTCATGATTAGGGAAATGCAAATCAAAGCAACACTGAGATATATATCATTCCATACTAGTAAGAATGGCATGTATTAAAAAGTCTGGAAACAGATTTGTGAGGTTTGGGCAAGAGGGAAAACTTCCGGGGCCGGGCGGTGGCGCTGGAGGTTAGGTGCCTGCCTATCCTGCGCTAGCCTAGGACGGACTGCGGTTCGATCCCCCGGTTCCCATATGGTCCCCCAAGCCAGGAGCGACTTCTGAGCGCATAGCCAGGAGTAACCCCTGAGCGTCACTGGATGTGGCCCAAAAACCAAAAAAAAAAAAAAAAAGAGGGGAAACTTCCTCCACTATTGGTGAGAATGTCATCTGATTCAGTCTTTATGAAAAGCAATGTGGAAATCTCTTCAAAAAATAGGAATAGAACATTCCGACATAATTCTTCTTGACATCTATCCCCCAAATTTTAAAAATCATGAATTCAAAATGATGTATACACACCCATGTCCATTTCAGTACTTATTATAATAGTCAAGTTATGAACATACTCAGCTATAAATGAATGAATCAAGAAGTTGCAGTAGATCTACACAATGGAATGCTATGTATCTCTAAAGAACAAAATCATGAAATTTGTTACAACATGGATGGAATTATGAATATTTTGCTGAGTGAAGTTAAAAGTAAAAGGTTAGATACAGAATTATCTTTTTTATGTGTGGTATTTAAAGATACACAGCAAGGTGAAAACAAAAGACAACACAATGGAGAATCTATACACAAAACAGAGAGAGAGAGCGAGAGAGAGAGAGAATGTAGTTGAAAGCTAGATGCATTGGGATCTTTTGAAGATGAAGAGAAAATTGTATTCACTCAAAGGTGTTGATGGTGTATTTATGTACTTGGGAAACCTTCATTAACAGTATTGTGCATCACAGAAACAATATTTTTGTTCCTAAAAATTCAAATAGCCTCATGAAGGTAGTTCCACACAAACACTAGGGTTGGCTGAGGGGGACTCTAAGGAATAAAATCATAGGTATTTACAAAGCCACACATGATTAGGTTTCAGGCATACAATGTTCCAACACCATTCCATTCATCAGTATCTTCTTCCCTTCAACATTGCACTACCCCACAGTTCATGTCCCATTTGTTTCTGACCGACCAGTCTGTTTCTCTGAGAGGTGCTTATTTTACAATGGTGGCATTGTAGTTTTCAGTATAGTTTCTGATAGGGTTTCAAACATAACATTTCTCTCCAACATAGTTTAAGCCTCTTCCCTATTCCCGTTACCCCACTCCAAGTGGCATGCATCTAACTGAAGACTAGTTTTCATTTATCCTTTGCCTTTGGGCATTTATTATTCTAGCATTATATTTCTTTATATCTCACATATGAGGGAAAAATCATTCTGTGTTACTCTCTGTCCCTCTGACACTTCATTTAGCATTATACTTTTCAGATTCATCCAAGTAGCAGCAAATTGTGTGGTTTTATCTTTTTATGGTCTAGTAATATTCCACTGAATATAATATATCATGGTTTCTTTGTTT
>PVKC010004767.1:0-34873 GCA_004027635.1 Crocidura indochinensis
TTTTTTTTTTTTGGTTTTTGGGCCACACCCGGCTGTGCTCAGAGGTTACTCCTGGCTATCTGCCCAGAAATAGCTCCTGGCAGGAATGGGGGACCATATGGAACACTGGGATTCGAACCAACCACCTTTGGTCCTGGATTGTCTGCTTGCAAGGCAAACACTGCTGTGCTAACTCTCCGGGTCCACCAAACTATTTTCTTAATCACAAAGAAGCCATTGGCAGAAGTTGGGCAGGATTTTATTAGAGTTTAATTCAAGAATATATATATATATATATATATATATATATATGACACCTATAAACCTTTATTTTACTAATGTTCAAGAGATAGAACCTACTTTTGAATGCCAGTCAGTCAAGCCATAGATGAGATGACCTAAGTGGAAGAGAAAGGGGTAAAAACCCAGCCCCACAGAAGGTAGCCAAAGTGCTTGGATTCATGCACGCAGAATCCAAGAGGGAGGTCAAAAGGTGAATGTGCTGATTGACCATGGGCTAGGTAGCAGACTAGTCAAGTCACAGTTCCAGACTCTGTCACTTACTTAGACTCTGTGTTCAGTTTCCTCTTCTGTAAAATGGGCAGAACCATAGCACCCACTTCAAAGCATTGTTGTGAAGAAAAATAAAAGTATACAACTGAATGGCTTAATACACTAATAAAATTGTACATTGCAAGATAATTTGTTCCTTCGTGTGTGTGTGTGTGTGTGTGTGTGTGTGTGTGTGTCTTTCCTCCCTAATGCATCTATCTAAGCCCTGAACATAAGTAAGGGGTAAGGGGTGAAGGAAGGAGGCATGGCCCATTCCCAAGGTCTGGAAGTGGGCTGGCATGACATCATCAGGGATGTATTCTATTGGCGTACTCAAAATTACTTAGGAGCTGAGTTGATAATGGTATTTCTACAGCTGAAAAAGCTTTGCACTTTGGGGGCTGAGGCTTCAAACACTTGTTCTCTTACTAACAGGCTGAATGCCTTCTTCTACCTAGACTGGATCTTTCTCATTCACCAGTGAGCAAGGTACTCCATAGTGCTTGCAATTTTGTGTGTCTTGCTTGAGAGGGGATGTTTTTGTGGTAGCATCTGCCATTTGTTCAGTGAGCCAGAGACCCAGTCTTCAAATGACAGTGAGGCTCTGATTCAGTCCTCCACCCTCTGGGCAAAGGAGAATGGCCCCAGCAGTGAGACCACTCACTCTTACCAGATGCCCTTCTCCATTTGCACTGGCTACAAGCAGAAAAGCTAGAGTGCAGCAATCATCAGATTAACTAACAGGATTCAGAAAAATCTTCCAGTCCACACAAATGTTTGCTCTTGGGTATCAACATACCTCTCTCTTCCCTTTCTGACCTGTTAGTGCAGCCTCCAACCCACCTTCCTCAGACTTTATGCATGGGTCTACTACCATTTGTAGTCTCAGAAGTGTTCCAAGCCAGGGCTCAAGAGAAGAAGTTGTCAATTCTTAAAATTTTTAGTTTATTAATTTTTGATAGGGAGCTTATGAACACCATCTAGAAGCAATCACGAGCTACTCCTCGTTCTGTGCTCGATAGTGCACATGAATTGAACTAGAAACTATTGAGTGCAAGTCAAGTGCATCCAACCCCTATATACTCTCTCTCTCCTATCAATTATTCATTTTTACAAACTAAATGCAAATGTCAAAGATGTTGGTTTCACACCAAGTAAAAAGGGCTTGGCTGCTGAGCCCTTGGCATCTTAATAAGGGGCACAGACTCAGGAACCCACAGCTGGCTTCTGCAACTCAGTACTCCGGCACCCTGAGCAGAAAGCCTTTCTCCTCATGCTCTTTTTTCCTCAGTAGTGACAGGCAGGGATCCCTCTCAGGGCTGTTGTGAGAGTTAAGTTCGGGGTCCCCTGTCAAGACTTGCACAGAGTATGCTCCTAATTGTGGGAGTTGCTTTTCACTTCTCCTATCATCAAGAGGACTTAAATAGCCAGTATCAATAAGTTACACTCTCCACAGTTTAAAATATACCTTTGAGCCTGAGGGCTAACTAGGTTCCCATAAGGAAGAATATCCAACAGTGGAAGAATCATTCAAGGCCTTTCTAGGCACAGTGGAATTGCTTGTGACTTGAGGTTCATCTACAACATGAACTTCACTGCAGGCATCTCAGCCCCCCGTATTGCACATCACACTCAAAAGAAACCCAAAAACCTATTAAATTGGCCCGAGTAGGCACTGGTACTCCCTCACTAAAGAAAATTCTATTGTCATTCTGCTTCTGGCTCTCAGGATTTCTCCACCATTCTCTTGTCTTTAATAAGATACAAGTGCTTTGATCTAGTCTGAAGATCCTTTTCCCAGAGTGCAGAATAGATTTTTAGGGGTACCATAGGTTGTACTCCAGATCACCCAAGTAGAGTTAGAAAGAAGTGACTGTGATCTATTCAAACAAGAGCGGGTGGATGAAGCTATTCATAGGATAATATGGGTATCAGAGGTGGCATAAAACTTCACTCAAAAGGGTGTCAATTACTTGCTCTATTAAAAGATTATAAGGAAGTATTCTCCAGGCACTGGTCTAGGACATTCAAAGAAGGCAACATGGAACCCACATTCAAGGGCATTATAGACATGTAAAGGGCAGGTTTAGGTGAGCAGCGTGGCAAGTACAGTTGCACTGGTATGGGGCTCATGGGGATAGGGCATGGGGACCTGTACGTTGCTCCACTGCCTCAGGGGGCCTCACCAGAGCAGTCTTGAAGGGCTGTGGAAATTGCCTTGAGGGGCTGCAGGGACCAGGGGGAGACATGGAAGACAGGTCAGTTTTACATGCAAAGACTAGAGAGGCAGTGATCTAGGAATAAGCTCTTAGAATTTTCATGGGAAAGATCCGGTGAGAAAGGGGGCAGGGCATTGTGTGTTAAGCCGGGCTGAGCCCTGGGATGTTAGTTACCTCCAGCCACTGAAAAGGGTCTTATATAAGGTATTATGAGTCCCAGGGTGGACCCTGGATCCTGCTGGTCAAAGAACCTAAGTACCTGTACCTGGAGGAGGAGCCAAGGAGGAAAGCAAACAGACTTGGGTCTTATATGCCTTGCCCCTGTGGCTCAGCCTTTGCCTTGGACTGCTTGGACCGTGTAAGCATGAACCAGCAGGCTGGGTGTGCTCCTGCATCACTTCCAGAACCCTACAAGATGAAGAATGCTTCACAATGTTACAATTGGGAGAAATGCTCAATGGTTTAAGACCTAGGAAACAGCTGGGCAATCCCATAAGTGATCCCTCCTGACCACACCTTCCTCTTCCCGTGCTACACCAGCTCTGAGAGGCTCTAGCTGGTCCTGACTTGATGTCCTAGGCTCAAGAAGAGTTTGATAACAAGGTAGTTATAGTTCGACTCATTGGTCAGAAAGCACAGTGACTTCAAGCTCATTCTCACACATGGTCACTATGAGCACACAACCTTCTGGTTTGGTTTAAAATGAGGACTGGTGGTGGGAATTGGCCTAATTCATTGTCGGAATAGAGAGACCTATCATTCCCAGAAGGTTCCATCTGTTTGCTCGACAATCTTGGCCTAGAGAAAAAAGTAGAATCAATATCCTGGATGGGAATCAATGTGACAGTCCCAAATGAATAGCACTACTAGGAAATTTACCCTAGACAGCTTGAGTAAAGTGCTGGGTCTCTGGCATGGCCTCTTCTGGGTTGAGCCATTTCAATGGATTCTTAGTATAACAGCCACCTGGATTCTCCAACTCCCTGAGGTTAGGTTCTTTAACAGTGAAACCAAGAGTCTATAGACTATACTCTAGGCAGGTGCCTTTTGTTTGGTGAGATGAACCATCTCACTTGGACCTTTGAGGGTGACCAGATATCTCCTAGATGCATGTTTCTTCATACTGTGGCAAGAACGACAAAGTTAGGGCTACATGGCAACTGATAGGTGTTAGTGTACACTTTTACACATTTTTTAAATTTATATAGGAGTCCTCCCAAAAGGTGTTCAGAAGATCTGGGGTCCTGCCAGTGATATGAGGTTCATAGAGTTGGGTTTGAGGATGCAGTGCTGAGAGCCAACAGGATTCCCAGGATACCTACAGAGTAAATCCTAGTTGACACATGCTTTGTATGTATTCCTGAGCACCTTAACATCTTCCTCCTCAGTTAGAAGCTTTAATGTTTTATGAACACACCAAAGAAATCCCAAATTGACATGCCCCAGCTCACTTAAAGCAAACAAGGGCCAGAGGGATAGTACAGATAGTACAGAGGTGCTTGCCTTGCATGCAGCTGATCCACGTTCAAATCTCCAACACCACATCCGGTGTCCCATTACACCAGGAGCAATCCCAGAGTAGAGTCAGGAACAAGTCCTGATCACCACTGGGTATGAACCAATAGCATTAAAGTAATAATAAATAAAAATAAAATTAACCCATTCAAAAGTGAACTATATGATGGAAATAAATAGTAGTCTGCATCCACTAGAACCTGGGAGCAGAAAAGAATAAGGACTAAGAAAGTATGTAGGGAGGGACCTATGTTTCCAGGCCTCGGAGCTGCCCCTCCAGGGTCCTCACGGGTGATGTGGGAAAGCAGATCCAGAAAGGGACAGGGCGGATGTTTGCAAAGAAGAGTGGGAAGGGTAGGCCCACATCTTAAAAAAATTTTTTGTTTCAGCATTTGAAAAGATGTATCCCTGGGGGAGAGAAAGAAACACTTTATGAAACTAGGAACACAACAATAGTACTCAAGAATGAGAAGAAGTGCAGAAGCAGCACACACAAGTGCATTTTTTTCCTTCGAGATTTATTTTTGTTTGATGAATCTGACACCGATCAGGGAGAGGAGAATGTTGGAAGCCCCTACAGGGAGAGGAGCCCTCAGAGTGGGGATGCTGCTTCCTGCAGGGGAGGGGGGTTGTGGGTGGGAATGGGCTTAATTTGTGGCTGGAAGTTTTCCTTTTTGTTCACTTTTATAAATCTCTCTCTTGGGGCTTGCGAGCTTCCCCTCCCTCCCACCTCCCTTTCCCAGTCCCCCCAAATTTCTTTTTTTAAAAAGCGAGCTCGCTCGCCAGGCGTGTCCCTAAGCTTTCACGGCTCTAATAAATAAGGAGCACCTGTAAAACAGTAGCTTGACTTGGTAAGTGACTCTGTACAAAGGAAAATATAGAAATACAGTATGTACACCGTATCCAGGGGTCCACTGGGCACCCTCGCCCACCAGCCACCAGCCCCACTCCTGCTGCTGGTTCCATGGTCTTACTGGAGAGTGACCTGGACCCCTTCAGAGGGAACAATTGCTTTATTGGAGCTAGTAAACAGATACACTGAATCACAAGGTGATCTGAAAAAAAATTTTTGAAGCTTTCTTTTGGGGGGATTTTTTCTCTTTTTTTCCCTTTTCTCTCTCTCTTTTGCTTTTTTTTTTTATTTTATTTTATTTTTTCTATACTCATCAGAATGGGACACTCCACAACTGTCTCACCAACTCAGTGCCAGGACACATGCTCTAGAGGACTCTGGACTCGTAGCTACAACTGTACAAGTGCACACAAGAAAATCTACCCTGTTATCCTCCACCCACTGACTGAGGATCAAATTGCACATTTCTCTTAACCATGACAGGAGAAAGCAAACAGTGAAACAGAATCACAGCCCATCGTTCTCACTTTCCCTCTTGTTTTCATTGGTCTGTCCATACCATTCCCATTATCACGAAGGGGCTCAGCCTATAGAGAGGTCGTTTCCCGACTGACTTCCTGCATCTCCGAAAACCATCAAGGCTGAAATTTCATCCCAGGCTTTCGTGACGCCCAGCAAATAGTCCCCCTCGGATTGATTTACACCTTGAGGGCATTTTGGTCTTCAGTTCAACACTCTTGCCCTGTTCCTAAATGGGGCGCTATTTAGGGGAATTTAAAGAGAAAGCTGAGAAGAATAAACATTTACCGAGTTCTCTTGGCATTCAGTCTCTGAAAAACCACAGTATAAACTATTCATGCTGCTTCTTACATCTGTCAAATCGAAAATTAAAAGCCATAAAAGTGTAACACTGAAAATATGGCATGAAAAAAAAAGGACAAAGGTGGCCTTTGTAAAAAATAACAAGAAAAGGTATATCAGACGATAAAATATCCGAACTCTTCCTTTCAAAGTGCATCCTGGGCGGAGACAGAGACGAGTCTGAAGCATGGAGACTTCAGAAGGGTCTCCTCTCTGCCATCGAGATGTATGAACGAACAGTACCAGGTCCCACACCGGACAATGCAAATCACTGTTCTTCGCGTAGCAGCAAAACCACAGCAGTTTCTAAAAAGATTTTTTTAAAAAAGGGATTTTGTCTTCCATTCGGTCTTTTCTTTCAGCCTCCCCATCTTGTTGGAGTGGCAGGGATGGGGGCAGGGAGGATCCCTCCATTGGTTCTCTGGATGGGTTGGGGCTCTGTCTAGTCCAGAGGCGCTGTCCTCATGGTCTTTGGGGAGAAGCAGTGATGGTGGCAGCAGAAAGGCGAGGCCCGTGTGGTGGGTCCAAGACATGCTGGCTACTCTGGGCTGGCGGCCACTGAGGGAGGGCTGCTTCCTCAGAGATGCTTAATGACAGGAAGCGGCTGGATTTGCTTGAATGTTCGCCAGGAGGGTGGTGAGTTGACCAGTTGGCGTCACAGGATGGTGTGACATGGTTGGCCTGTGCCCTCTCTCCATGCAAAGTACCCTGGGAATGAGTGTTCCTGCAAAGAAATGGAAAAGGGGCCCATCAAAATCCCACTGTCCAGACCACCACTAACCAACCCCCAATAGAGGACAATCTGGCCCAAGTCAGCAAGCTCCATGTCAGATCCTTCATACCCGTCTCTGCCCCCCACAGAGTGAGCCCCCAGAAGGAAAAACAGTGCAGCAGGGTTACTGGATGACTTTGCCCTGACACTGGTCCTGTCAGCTTTATTGAGGAGAGGAAACTTGAGTCTTTTTGAATCCCATAAGGAGTAGGGTGCTTCCTGCCCGCCCCTTCCCTAAAAAGTACAGCATCCTAGAAGCCCCAGACACATCTCGCCCTGCTCATCACTGTGTCATTGTATACTTGGCCAGAATAAGATTGTCCTAGAAGCCTTAGATGAGCCCAAAGTCAGACAAGGTTGCTGGGAACTCTCCAATCTCTGATTTTTGCTGCCCAGGAAGAAACCCAGGAAATTGCTTTTTTGCACATTCAAAACATGGCTAAAGTAGACAACTGGTGGGAGGGTTCCTACGGGACTATGAGCTGGAAATCAGGCCTGTGGCTGGGAGTGGGGTGGGAGTTCTTCCTGACAGAAACATCATTTATAGCCATCTTAGCCACACCAACAGCAGCATGGGTCTGGATCCAGGACAGAGGGTCTGAATAAATGTCTGGAAGCCCATTTCTGGATCATGTATCACCTAACTCCTTTTTTTTCCCCTTGGATTTTTGGCCACACCTGATGACGCTCAGGGGTTACTCCTGGCTATGTGCTCAGAAATCCTCCTGGCTTGGGGGACCTTATGGGAAGCCGTGGAATCGAACCGTGGCCTGTCCTAGGCTAATGAAGGCTAAGCAGACACCTTCCCACTTGCACTTGCGCCACGGCTCCGGCCCCTCCCAACTCTTTTTGTGTACATCTCTATCTCTCTATCCTTCCTGAATTACTTCCTTTGTTTCCCAGTCCTTGGTCTGAAACACAACTTCTCCCAAGAACACCTAGCCACTCCCAGTAAGCAGCCACAGAGGTTGCCCAACCAAGTCCAAATGTTCAGGAGGCCTGGGCTTGTATCCGCTTAGCTCAGTAGTACTCAACCAGAGGCCATTGGGCTCTTCCTAAAGGGTCATAGGTCAAAATTGCACAAGTACAGGGGTGTGCAGCATGAGTAGGGAGCCAACCAGTAGAATATATTGGTCTAAGGAAGGAAACAAAGTCTAAAAGGGGCCACAGTTGGGAAAAAGGATGAGAAGTATTGGTCAGGCCTGGACAGACCCTGGTTGTGAATGGGCTTGTAAATTATGCAGCTATTATGCCCCAAACCCTATAGCTTCACCTTTCCTCCTGCCAGCTTATGGGTTTGTCTGACATGTAATGGTTAAAAGTGCAGAGTGACAGTTCCTCACACTGGAGAGGAGCCTTAGAACATGATTTCAGAATGGCAAAAGAACTTTAGGGGCCCGGGAGATAGCATGGAGGTAAGGCGCTTGCCTTTCATGCAAAAGGTCATCGGTTCGAATCCCGGTGCCCCATATGGTCCCCCGTGCCTGCCAGGAGCAATTTCTGAGCATGGAGCCAGGAGTAACCCCTGAGCACTGCCGGGTGTGACCCCCCCCCAAAAAAAAAAACGAACTTTAGGAGTTGAAGGGACCCCCGGAAATAATATATGTCAATTTCCTTCTTTAGGAGCTGAAGGAAAGGAAGCCAACAGAGAGACCTGTATACTTGCTTGGTGTGTGTGCAGCACCAACTATCCCAGTGTGAGATTCAAATGTGCACAGAGAGAGCTGGTAGATGCTTGTGCTTTGAATCCTGTGGTCCAAAGTGCTAGTGTTAATGGCTACAATACTATGATCAACCAAGAACAAGGTTTGAAGATCTGAATGTGCACGACAGGAAATGCCTGAATTCCCCAAATCACATTAAACCACCAAATCTGTGTGCATTTAATATGTATATTAAATAACCAAAATGAAAATGCAAAACACCACCACAAGTATGCAAAGGGGGTGGATTACAAGGCCGTGGAAACCTTTTCATTTGGCATGGTCCAGATTTGAAAATGTGGCAACTGGAAATAAAAAGTCCTCTCTGAATAAAGAGCTCACTTTGATTTCTTTTGCCTCTCTCTCCCTCCCTCTTCTTTCCCTCCCTTCTTTCCTTTCTTCCTCCTGGTTTCTCTTTTTCTTTTGAGAATGACAGTCAATGACTAGATTAGATACAAAAGCAGAAACTCCAAGAGCCACCATCAAAATGACCAGTCTCAGTAAAAGCAAATAGGTCCAAGACCCTAAGGGGTGCCCTAGTGTAGGGAGAGCAGCCAGAAAGCAGCCTTGGGGCTGGAGGGAAACAATCTTCTGCTCAGGGCTTAGGACCAAGAGTGATCAAATCCCCTATTCAAGGAGTCTTTAAAAGGGGAAACAAAAATGTGTACAAGGCTCTTTTCCATGACTGGGTGACACCATCATGGATGGAGCATGTGGGAATGACTTACCTAATTACATTGCCTTTTTCTTCCATGTCATCATGACTCCCTCAGCACTCTCCCCAAAGAAGAATCTTTCTCAAATAAGTTTCTTTATATTCAAATCACCTCTGGACAGAGGCCAGACATGGACAACATCAGACTCCTTGGGGAAATTTTCAAGGCTTCATAAAAGACTGGGGAACGGGATTATAATGAGAGCCATTCTGGAACCTTAACTACAGCATTCGTCATCCCAAACACTATAATAATCATTATTATTCTCTGGTATCTATTATTGTCTAGTAAATAATATGTGTTTTCCCCCAAAGTTCTAAAGGGTGCAGCTGCACTACTCTCTATTTTTTGCAACTCCACTCCTGCTGCTCCCAGAGCCGCCTCACACCCAGCTTATTTTAAGAGACAGCAAAGCAGCAAGTTTCTGCCACTTCCTTCATACTTGCCTCAAGTTCCCCATGTTTGGGACACCTACAAAGACCAGTTGGTGGCAGTGCTATACCCTTTCTACTTACTAATATTTCTTTTTTAGAGCCGGTGGGTTCAAAGCAACCTTCTTACTGGTATCACAGGATGAGGCCCTGGAAGCAATAAGATACAAACTTGGCTGTTTCTGTTAGGGCAAGAACTCCAGCATGGGGCTAGACAATATGGGAGTTTCAGACAGGGCTCATGGTTCCAGAACCCGAGCCAATTCCCACTCTGCCCTTGCCAAGCAGAAAGAACCTGTGGAAAAATACATCTTTTCTCTGTAAAGAACCTGAACTGGCGAAGGGGAATGGACTGTGAGAAGGAAACTAGAGATGTGAGTTACTCCTCAGCAGGAGTTACCCTAATTAGTTCCCTCAACAAGTTACCCTTGAGGAAGTTACCTGGGACTTCCTCATGCCCTGATTCTTTGTCAGTAAAATGGGGGCCTTAGAGAGAGGTTTTTCTTCTACCTTTCATCTCTCACTCTGAGATGGTAGAATTGATGACTCCAAGCCAGTATCAAGAACAGAGTGACTGGGTATTAATGTTATCCATGTAGAAAAATAAAGTCTACACATTCCTGAACTCTGAAGGCCAAAGTTCAGTATTAACCACATGCCTTCTCTCTTTCTCTCTCTCTTTCTTCTCTCTTTCTCTCTCTCTCTCTCTCTCTCTCTCTCTCTCACACACACACACACACAAATTCATGCACACGTCCTATGGCAAACATTCTTGGTGGTTCCTTAGTACTTGTTTCTTTCATCAGGATTTTCATCTGAATGGAGGATTTGTCTGAAGACAGGTAAAACCAGTGTCCTATTATATAGGACACCATTCTTGTACACCCCCCCACACACACAGTCCTCTCCTTTTAAAGCCATGAATGTGTCAGGAATCCACCAACCCTTTGGACCAGAGAACCCAAATGTATAGCATGCGTTATCTAGGGGCATATTCTCTTACCATCAGGAGAATTAAATGCATTCAATTCATCTTACTTAATCACATAATTGCTGAATAATGATAGAGAAAAATGTTTCTGAATACTAATAAATACTAATAAATTCATCAATGATTGAGACTGTCCAAATACGGTCATTCCTAAGGCCAGGGATGTGGTTAAGCACACTTGCCTTGCCTTGGTGAGGCCCTGGGTTTGATACCAGTATTGCATGGGTATGTGTGCACACACAAATATTCTCTGGCCATGCCCATCTTTTACTTATTTGACTTTAAGGACAAAAGATTTGTTGCTGGTTGCACTTAAAAGGAAATTTTTATGAGTTCCAGGCAATCCCCCTCCACACACAAAAGTGTCCCCAGAAACATATTTGCTTAATTATCTTATTTTATATCCCCAAATTTTCAAACTAGTGTTTCATAGTACAAGAGCCATCTCTACTAGAAGTCTGACTTAATGAATCCATTTTCCAAACTTTATTCATCTTTCTTTTCTCAAATACATTTGCTTTTAGCAAAACCAAATCCTGTGGGTCTGTCTTGCTTAGCTGTTTCAAAGGCAACGTTCCCAGTTACTGTCATATCTAAAACCCATGTGGCATCAACTCGATGATGAACCATATATGCTCTGTGCCAAGCCTGCTTACTTGGGAACCAGCCCCCGGTGCTAGTAGCAGCAATGGCTTCCTCAGCCACAACAATACATCACTTCCCAGGGTTAAAGGTTGCCAGGGTGTGCTGGCTTGGGCCACAATGTTTACCTGGGATAATAACAAGTCCCTGAGTACTGGTCTGCTCTCAGGTGCTATTTTGGAACCCTTCCAAGGGTAAGAGGGCCTATGACTGGTCATGAACAGAGCAAAAACCAGCAGAGAAACCTGGATACAGGGCCACTCAAGGGTCTCTACCCCAAGCCCAACTCAGAGAAGGCTTGGACTGGATGGTGTGGGGGAGCTGAAGTTTGCTCAGAAATGGTTTTGTTGTCCCCCCTCCTTTCCTCATATGGCCTGGTCACCTCCATTTGACTAGGCGCCAACAACGTTTTTCCCAAGACAGAAATGGTATTTGTATATGAAGTGGAGACCATCTGTTTTCTTTTAGCTCATCATTTCAAGAAAGTCATTGAAAAACTTCCTGTCCCCAACCGAGAATGACTGTAGTGGGAAATAAACCTGTTACAGGGAACAAAGCAGACTCTTCTCTGGCCTGTGCTTCCCACCCCATTGCTGTGATACAGTAAAGTTCCTATATATTTAGAAGGAAAAAATATTAAACCTAACAGAAGGACTTGGTTTTCTTTTTCAAAAATAATTTCCCCCAATTTTATTCTTTAATCAATAAAAATCAAAGCCACATAAAACCATCCCACCATGTCCCAACCTCTATCTTTGAGTCATTTTGGGGGGTGGGTGGGCGAGTGGTGAACACCTGGTGATGTTCAGGGCTTACTCTTGGCTCTGTGATCAGGGATCACTCTTGGTGGGTCTCAGGGAACGATATTCAGATAACCATGGATTGAACCAGATTCAACAGCATGCTAGGTCACTGTACTAACTCTCTGGCCCCTTTGTTGTTGTTTTATTAAGTGAAAAATGTAGGGTTTTTGTTTGTTTGTTTTTTGCTTACCTGGCTGTATGAATTTAACAGGCTAAGATCTCCTCTTTCTAATAAGCAGTCTTGATTGCTAGTTCTTTAAGACCCTGGGAACTAAACCACGGAAGCAGCCATTAAGCACTCACAGAAGTTTCCATCTTCACCTGAGACAAGTGATTCTTTTTAACTACCTTAATTTTTTCCTGAAATAATATGGGTATTTAAATAAACCAATAACTGATCATTTCACAAAGATCCTAAAGCGCAAAGTGAAGAACGTGGCAACATCAGCACACACAAAAGAACAAAGGAAAGAAATGGTAGCCAGAGATAATGTTCTGCAGGACATTTGGAAGAAGAGCCTAGAGCTCTGGGCCTCTGTCTTTCAAACAGTTCCTGATATGGTTTTAGAAAGCTGTAATTTTGATAGAGAGATAAAAAGTAACGGGATTAAGGAGTTTGCCTCAAAGATTGCTGACCTAAGTTGAATTTCCAGTACTGCTTATGATCTCCTAAGAACCTCCAGGGGTCATTCCTGAGCACAGAGCCAGGATTAGCCCCTGAGCACTATAGGGTTGGTCCTCCAAAAGCCTTCCCCCCCAAAAAAAAACATTTTTAGAGTTTTAAAGGAACTTAGTAGTAGCTACAGTCCAATTTCCTTGCTCTGCTAACATAGCCTCTAGAAGATATTGGATAAGAAGTAAACCTTATTGATTTTTCATTCACTTTCTTTTAAGACACAAACTAATTGATATACCTACCTTATAAAAGTTTTGCTTGGACCAAACAAATAAATGCTTATCGTAGAGCCAGTTAGTTATTTGTTTATATCTATATAATCTGAACACAGACCATGTAAGCTATCAAAACAATTGAAATACCAGTTTGATGTGGCAAATAGCTATGTCCTATGGATCAACAGTAAATGTCTTAAGATGTTGGAGGCTTCTGAGAAAGAGGCCTGATGTTCTTGCAATCTTACACTGGCAGAGGGAATGAGGGAGCTCAGGGAATGAGCAAGTCTCATATTCATGGAAACCACTGCAAAAAGTATGTGTAAGCACAAGGATCCCTAGTTCCACCTTCCCCCATCCTGCAAACAGCCAAGGAGAGGGGTGTGTGGTTAATAATTGCTTTTTCTGCAACCCTTCCTTCTACCTCTCAGCCCCAGATGTTCAAGTACAACCTATTTCCTCTCTGGAATCAGCTGCCCAGTGTGAGGAAACACTGCTGTGGGCGGTGAGAACATGACCCTAGGCCTTGGCAAAGGGTGTGTAACTCAAGCAGGTTGGTGGTGTCCTGTGTCCCACTGAAAGGCAAGGCAGATGAGGACGCAGGTTCTAAGCTGAGCTGTACTGCTGACCTTGAGCCCAGGCTCAACACTTCCTTCAGTCCTCCTTGTAAAAGTGGAACCAGACATCTCAGAATTTCTGGAATGTTTTCCCTGACCTCTAAGGTGGATAGCATGAAATCATGTTTTTGTTTTTGTTTTTTTTTTTAGCTTTGCATTACACATCTAACTGAGGGAAGGAGCTATAACCTGCAGGAGGACAAATTGTTTTGGGGGGCCACATCCAGTGGTGCTTAGAGATTACTCACTTGCCTCTGTGCTCAGAGATTATTGCTGGCAGAATTCAGGAGTGCTGGGGATTGAACCAAAATTGGCCATGTGCAAGGCAAGTGCTTACCCCCTAACTAAGGCTCAGCACCCCCACCATATCAAATATCATTACCTACTATGTACCTTTATACTATTTATATTGGTGCCTGACAACTCCAGGAAACAGCATTATACTCATTTGGTCATACATAAAATATACTCATGGATTGGAGTGATGATAGTACAGGGACTAAGGTGTCTGTCTTGCATGTGACTCATGCTGGTTTGAATTTCCAGCACTGCACATGGTCCTCAGAGGTCACAACTGAGCATAGAGGCAGGAATAGGTCCTAAACAACACCAAACATGTGTCCTGAACAAACAAAAGAGATGTGCTCAATGCTTTTGCATAAACACTCTGAATCATTGTTGCCACACAGGAGAGACATTTTTCTTGTTGTTGTTGTTGTCGTTTTTTTCATCTGTAACATGGGTTTAATTAATAGTATCTCAAAGAATTGCTATGGGATGTAACTTTTGGAATGCTTACAATATAAAGAAAATACTCAATAAATGTTAGACATTGCAACTAGAGTTTGTTTGTTTGGTTTTTGCAGGGGTGAGGGGGCGTCCACAGTACTGCTTAGAGGGCCCAGGAATTAATACTCTACCTGTATGGTTTAAGGCTAGCTCTTACCATTCGAATGCTATTTGGGTCAATGGTTCCCAGGGACATCCAGTGCTATACCAGCACTGATACTTGAGAGACTACATTGGATACCAGGGATGGAACTCAGGTCATTGTGCATGCAAGTTCCAGCAAGCAACATCACCACTTTTCAAAAGCAACTGGTGTTCGTTGCTGGAGGCTTCTCTCATCTTTGTATCATGCTAATAACACTGTAACTGCCATTTCTAGGATGCCTTGGTATATGCTACACTTTTGTTTGCTCTCTGACTTATCCTTCTTGCCAAGGAAGAGATTCATGTCCTTTAAACCACACCATAACTATCTCAGTTACTATTAGTTCACAATGCCACAAGTGGCAGCTTTAGGCGGTCTGGTTTAAGGCCTGGAAGGTAGAAAAAAGAAATTTGTCTCCCCAAGTAGCCAAACCCCTTTAACAGACACTGGAGGATATGGCACAGATTCTCTGTGAATCTCTAAAGGGCATTCAAGGTCAAAGAGTCAGCAATGCCTTCAGACTGCTTTCAGTGCAAAGACAGAGCTGTGGGGGTCACAGTGGCCACAGTTGACAAGAACATCTGGAGCTATGGCAGCCTTCCTATCCCCAGGAGATAACAGGCCACATCATGGCCTCCCCCCACAAAAGGGCCTGCAATGTGCAAGCTTCCTTAGGCCTCCCCTCCTGCATGACGGCCATGAAGTTCCATGCTGGAACACGGGCACTGAAGCCCCTGCTACCACACTGAGTCGGCCATGTTTAGCTCCACGTCTGGTAATTAGCCCGTCATCAGAACGAAACCATCAGCTCCAGTGATGCCAGTCTTCCCTTGCTCCCTTTCAATCTACCAACAGCTGCTCAAGTAATTTTCCCCCAACAGATTTCCTCCTGACACGCCTCTACTTAAAGCGGTGTTGATGCTGCCTGCTGCTCAGAATAAAGTCTCCCAATTCCTGTCTCCTACTCCCTCCATCACCACTTTTCATGCCTCCTCTCTGGAAAGTTAACCTAAAGGCACTTATTCTCTACTACTACAGCCCTGAACACCTGCTTGCCTTCTTACTTTTTTGGCCAGTCTATGATCTCCATGGTTTTAGGACCAAACTAGGAATTCACCTGCTTCATAAAAACCTGTTGTTATCCTTTTGGATGGGTTCCAATCCTGAGACTCATCCATTTATAAAGACTTAGCCCACCTGCAGCCCCCCAACAGTTTCCACCATGAGCCTGTCCCTGTCATCCACAACGATGGCCCATGTTGTCACACAAGTTCACAGGCTCTGTGAGCTGCTTATGAAAGTGACCTTGGTTATTTTCTGTCTTTACAGATTATGAGTTCCTCCAAAGAAATAGGGGTCTACTTTTGAATTTTCCTTTTTATTACTCCTTTCTCCTCCTTCCTGAGAGATTTTAATAATACTGCCAATGCAGGAAGTTTGTGTTAGATATTGTTAGTTTAAAATAAGTATTTTATCATCTAGGGAAATTAATAGACTATCTCTATACTATAAATAAGTGAAAAGAAAGGCCCCCATTCTGCACTTATTAAGTTTTGCAGATTGTAATATATTAAGTATATTTTATATATGTAAGCCACACATGTACACTGTTGATACAGGACAAGGTAGAGCTAGAGAGATAGTGCAGGAATTAAAGCCCTTGACATACATGCACTCGATCATGGTTCAATCCTAGAACCATATATGATTCTTGAGAACCCTTAGACTTCTGGATGTGGCCAACACGTGCACATAAACACACACACACACACACATCTTCACAATAGCTAGACATTGTGCCCAGATGATTTATGAGAACAGTAACAAAGTCAGAATTAGGCCTGTATGAGAACTATATCGTATGTATTTTTGCTTTGGCAAAATGCAGGAACCTCCCCCCGCCAATTCATGTTTGAGAAAAACCAATAAAGCATTCTAGCCTTAAATTTTAAAAGAAATTCAACCTATATATTTCTGATTAATTTAAACTTATGAAAATGCTGTCTAGTATGAGTGATTAGACACTCAAGCAAGTTTATAGACCTTTCTAAACCTCCCCCCTCCACTTCCTACTCTTGTTCTTACCAGAAAGTTGCATTTTACCAGTCATCAAATAGTGTGAGCCCCAGAGGCCTGTGGTCAGTTTGAAATTTATAACCTCCAAAGCTTAAATGGATTCTAGTGTGGAAAACTTCCCCTCCCTTCTCCTCCTTTTCCCCTTAAGTGCACAAACAGGCTCCCCATGATAAAGCCAGGCTTCTGGTCTTAGTTTCCGAGATGTCTGAAGGTGAATCATAAAGAATTCAATCTAACCACTAAGAAATTGTACCCAAGACATTTCAGGGAACAATGTGACACTTTAAGTTTAGGTGGACACAGTTCGAATTCAACACTAATGGAAAGTTTTGAAACTAATTATTCTTCAGTGAAGAAAAGAGGCAGGACTGAATATAATTCATAACGAACCTTTGGGGGACTCAGGTTTTTTTTTTAACTTGCAGATGAACTGCCCTATTTATGACATTTTTTTTGTATATAAAAATAATCTGTATTCATTAAAAAAACATTTGGATTAAAGCCAGAAAAACACAAAGAACTGCACACGTGCTATAGGAATTTCACCTTGTATCTTCCTTAAATTCAGATACCACTCAAATACAGCATTCTAGTGGGAGAAGGCTTTTGGAACAAGTACTTAAAAAATGGCTTATAAATATTTAAACAAAAGTATCTAACAAATCATAATGACTAAGTTTTGCATCTAACCACATGTGCTCCAAATATCTTGAAATTACTCTAAATATGGGTTTAAAATATCAAAAGGGCTTGTTGATGGGATGCAGAACTTTGCAGGGAAACTTAAACCTGGTCCTTCTTGCTCCCACAATACCCAATCTGTACCATTTTTAAAAGTGTGCATGTGTAGATTTTCTTAGAAAAAGATCATGTTACTGTCTGAATTTCCAAAACAAGAGCTGAAGGATGAAATATAGGGTTTCCCCTTCTCTCACCAAATGCAGGCTAGCCACTTTGCTTCTAGATAATTTGTTATTGTAGGTTGGCTCAAATTTAAGACAGTAACATTTTAGAAACACTTGTAGAGCTAAGCCAGCTGCAAGGAGGATATCATTACAAATTGAGACACATGTTGTATGGGAATACCATTCATTTCAATACCAAAAACATGTCTGGGGAAATAAGCCATGCAAATGAGGGAGAGAGATACTTTTTAATTGCATTTTTGGGGATGTTAGGTCAATGTTTCATATCAAATAAGTCTATAAAGTATGTCATTCCCTTATGTTCTTGAAATGCTTTACAGTTACATTTTTAAGTCCTTAAAAAAACCCACCTATGGCTTGTTATAAAAAACAACAAATCAGAGTTTTGCAGAGGTATTGATGAGCCAAACAGAAGTGTATCAAATCCCTGGTTGAAAGGAACCCATGACATTCTAAGACTGATCCAGGCCAACATGGCGGCTTCTACCCTACCTCAATGTGTTTCATGAATGATTCAGTCCTAGGAACAAATTTTGGAGATTATCAGGGGCATTTTATATGTTCTCTAATTCTAAAACTATTTAGTGTATATGCGGGAGTTATTTTGAAGCACAGGAGACTCAGATTTTATTTCCATTGTTGTTTGCTTTTACCCTGGTCATTTTCTCAAGCCTCTTTCAAATGCCCCTTGAAACGTAAATCATACATGTGCCATGTGCATGGTCATGATTTCCTTCCTCGTTAGAAGGCTCACATTCTCAGTCCTGACCCCAACCTACCATTTCTCAGCCAGAATGCTGCGGAAATCCACAAATCTGGAGAAAAATTCTATGTGGTTAGTTTAGAGCTGGCATCTAAAATGGCATTTACTCCTTTTCCTTTGAGAATGAAGCCTTATTAAGGAATACCAGCTCTAAACTGTTTATCTTTCACATCTTTATAAACAAAGCTCATTTGTTTCTCTCTTTTGTACTTTTTTTTGGGGGGGGTCACACCCGGCAGTGCTCAGGGGTTACTCCTGGCTCCATGCTCAGAAATTGCTCCTGGCAGGCACGGGGGACCATATGGGGCACCGGGATTCGAACGGATGACTTTTTGCATGAAAGGCAAACGCCTTACCTCCATGCTATCTCCCGGGCCCCTCTCTTTTGTACTTTTGAGGCATTAAAAAAAAGTTTACACACGCAGAATGAGTTTCCTTAACCTGCCTCTACAGAGAGTGCTATGTGTTTCAAATGGTTTCAAACTGAAAAATAACCAAATAATTCCACCTAGGGCCTTGGACAGAAACTAGAATGGCTACCTGCTGCTTCCCTGGCATCGTCTCTGACAATAGAGTCTGGGAAAAGCTAAGTGTTGGAGGATTCATGACATGGGTCAAATGTTCCATGCTAAAGCCGACTTTGGTCTTCCAATACCTGCCCCTTCACTTCCCCATTTCTCCAGAAGGGAGGCGTAAATGACTGAACCCTGATGGCCACGCTTAGGTTAGCCGATGAGTGAGTTAGTACAGACCAGGCTTATTTCCACTAGTTTATTGCTAATGATCAAAGCCTTTCCTGGTCCATGCATATTCTTTCCAAGCAAAGATGCCTGCTAAGGAGAAGGGGCTCTCTAAGGTCACCTCTCAGCCTCTGGCTATTATCATCTCTTAGCTTCAAAACACAGCTAGATGGTTCCTATCACAGGATGGCCTCTCCTCAGACCATCTACACCTTGGAAGACCAAGATCTGGAACAGTATCTTCAATTGTCATTTTTCTTGCTTCCTTCTCCTCATCCTATCAAGTCTTTTAAGTTTTAAGAGAACTTAAAATTAATACAAGTTTTCTCTGAATAACAAGAAAAATTCCAACTCATATTGGTGATACTATAAGGTCATTCTTCAAGATGTAGAACCATACTTTTTATAAAGTCCTAAATCTATGGGCCTTCTCATTCTAAGAAAATGCCTCTGAGCATGGAACAGCCAAGTTTGCAGAGAACACAGGCACTGCCAGCCCATCACCAATTAGTCTATGGAGCAGGAGAGCAAAAGGTCTAGAGATTAGGGCCAGGAGAACCACTACACTTGCCTTACCACAGAGTGAACTGTTCTCACAGCTTTTACCTCCCCACCTCCTGCCTTGAGAACGCTGGAAGGTCACGACTATATTGAAATAAATACTTCTCGCATATGTAATTTATTATTCTATTATAACCAGGCTGAAATAATATCTTACAGCCAAATGCTCGTACATTCGAGTCTTCCTTGAGTCCCAGTTGTTGAGACAATTTTTTTTTTACTAAAAACAAAAGGGGGAATAGATCATGATAAGATTAGAAATGTTTACATACACAACGCCAGTCAGAAGGTCAACAGAGTTCTCACAGCACTAAGGAGTTGTGTCGAGGGCCATCTCCACTCCAAGAAACACCATTCTGCATCTGAAACCAGCCAAGTGAGCATCCAACTCCTCACATGGGTGCCTGATGTTGTCTGCTAGCAGGCTTCTTGCTGGCTCTATGAATCATCTCTATCTGGCACCTCTGCTTCCTCAGAGAAATGCTTATATCAGGGCTGAGGTGGTCAACAAACTTTCCAATAATCAAGTTCTAGAACATTAAGATGATAAAGCATAAACCTGACTTCTCCTAGTCTATACTCTCATCTCTCTCTAAGAAATGAAACTGGCAAAACATTACCTGTCCCCAACAACACTCTGGCTTTCCAAATAATGGAACATTCCAGCAGTCATTCCTTTTGGTCCCAAGACTAATCACTAAACCAAAACTCCAGTTACCTTCTCCAGCACATGGCAGGATTCTGCTTTGGCTGGGGGAAACAGGGAAGTAGGGAGACACCAATGAATGAGATTCAGGAAAAAAGGTTTATATTTGGGGATCCCCTAGGATGGGAAGTTGTTTGAACTTGTTGCTCCTTCAGAATGAAAAAAGGTCAAAGTGAAAAAGTTACTAAGGGTGGGGCACCTTTTTCCATTGATTATTTTACTTAAAGAGAATATGCCATGTCCTGGAAAATCAAATATTGGGGAGGTTATTTTCTTTTGAATATACCCAAACATTTGCAAATGGTTATTCTGAACTCCCCAACATACCATAAACAAGTGTTAATGGTAGAAATTCAGAAAATGCACAAATGCAAACAGCTATCCCTCAATTTCCAAGGCAAAGACAAAAAAGGGAGTATTCCATTTGTAAATGAATTCTTGTGGACAGAATAGTTTGGAAAATGTTTATACATTTTTCCTTATTATTTGGGGGGATTTTTTTCCATCTTACAGAAGCTGCATAACCAGGATCTGGCGTCTTCAAGTTGAAGATGAAAGAAAGTTTACAACTCTTTAAAATCTTCAACTAAACTTAATTAGTTATGCATCTAGGAAAATATCTGCCCACTAAAATCATATGTAATCAGATCAGCAAACAGGAATGCATGCAAGTCAGGTAACCAGAAACAATGTAACTGTAAAATGGCCAAGAAACCCAAAATAATTCTGCAGTTTGTCAAGGATGAGCAAACACGATGACTTATTGGAAAACAAGTATAGTCATCTAAATCTTTGATTAGTTTCAAGATATAATCTGCTTTGAACCTATTAAAATGATTTTTAATATGAACACAGCACAAGAATGGGTGAGCACAGAGGTTCCTGCCTGAGTCTCTTGTGAGAAATGCTACACATTACTGTCAAACGCATAGAGAAGCCACTGTCTGCCCCTCAGCCACCCCTAGTCCAGCCCCCATTTCATTTCTGGATTTTATTGCCTTCCACTCTGGGCTTTAACTTGTAGTTAGTTTTCACTGTCAGGGCATGCAAGCCCTGTAAGACCTTTGTTGCTTGTTGGTGTTTACCGCTTCTGCAACCTAACAACTGGACTGGAATTCTGAAGGCATAAAAGAAAATTCCCAGCACAGCAGGAACAGCCAGAGTCTGGGAGTGAATATGGCAGGTTTGGACTGTGCTGCAGGGTGATGGAACTATAGAGAGTGGGTGAGGGGAGCAGGACCAAGAGGAGGAGAGGCGGGTCTGCTCTGTCTTAATCACTTCCCTTGTCAGCCTGCTATAGCTCACAAAGCAAGTGTGGCTCTGACTTCAGAGAAAGGCTATAATTTCTTGGAGGACTCATCACAAAAAGAACTTTCTAATCTCAGGGGGGCAATGGGCAAATTTCATCAATGCATCTTCTGAAATTGGCTGAAGTTAGATGAATAAGGATCCTAGTTTGATTTTTTTCTTTTTAATTCTGAGCATGTATAATCCAAATACCCATCACATATCCTGTGCTTTTATGGTTTGGGCCCCATAATACTTATAGAGTATCATATATAAAATGCATTTTTAGCTCCATAATTCTTATGACAAGTAGCACTGTGCTTGACCTGTGACCTGGTTCCAGCAATGACATTCTTGTTCCAGAAACTTTCTTTCCCTCCCATACTTCTCTCTTAATATCCTTTAAAGATGTGGTACTAGAATGTATTTCAAATTACCATTCCCAATGCTTTCTTAGAGTCACATTTTTTTGTTCCACATTTTCCCATTACTCATTTTTTCATCAACCAGAATAAGTTACTCTAGGAGAGAAATCAGGGGTAACTATAAGAAAGCTAGTCATCTGCTTTGAAACAGCAGAACTATGTGGATGTAAAATCAAGAAGGTTTGATGTACTAGGTTTTATCTTGCTCATTTTGGCAAAATTATACATGGAAAAGGAAATGCCAAACTCTGGTGGTTGAGAAACCAGCTCTCTTCCTAATTCCAAATGCCCCCTCAACCCCTTGGTACTACACTTCCCCAACAACTAGTTACAAGTTAGGTATGCAAATGGAGCTATGCCAACAAAGTCTGGATATACCACATCAAATGTTCTTATCCCACTAGAATGTTATTTTCTTTTTACCATGGAATAGTGATTTGGTCAAGGTGGTGCTCGGAAACCAAGAATTAAACACTGGGTACTGGACTTGTTTTTTTGTCTAGGAACTTTCCCTACGACAACTGAGGTAAATAAAAGGATGTGCTCAAGTAGAGCAATAAAGTGACCACTGAGCCTATTCTCCTAGAATCATTTAAAGAAATTATAAGGCCTAAGTTGTAGTATAGTGGATAGGGTGCTTGCCTTGTAAACAGTCAGTCCAAGTCTGATCTCTGGTATTACACATGATCCCCAAACCCCACCAGAAGTGATCCCTAAGCCTACAGCCAGGAGTAAACCCTGTTGGGTAGGCTCTCTAATGCCTATCCAAAACAAAAACCAAATAGAAAATGTATCTATGGGGCCAGAGCAATAGCACAGCTGGTAGGGTATTTACCTTTCACACGGCCAAACTGGGATGGACCCAGGTTTGATCCCCGGTATTTCATATGGTCTCCCAAGCCTGCCAGGAGTGATTTCTGAGTGCAGAGCTAAGAGTAACCCCTGAGCGCCACTGGGTGTGGGCCAAAAAAGAAAATAATGTCAAACAATTGAGATTTGAATTTCCACTCTACTTCCCTAAAACGTATGTCTAAGCGGGTTTTTTTTTTAATGCTGTATGGTATTTTCTATGTTCTTGCTTTTATCATCAGTAGAACAAAGACAATAATACTGTATAAGTCTGGAACTCAACTGACAGAGCTTTTAGTGTGTACCTTGTCAAAGTGAACACTGTTTCTTCTGACAGGCCCTTTGTCCTCTATAGGCTTCCTTACTCTCTGGTCTTTACCCTCAGTGCCTTAAGGGGAAGAAACGTGCTGATTTCTACATTTGTGTCTCCCCAGTTTCCAGGCAAAAACTGTACATAAATTGGGTACTGGGCAAGAGTTCATTTCTCCTCCTCTCCATAGATAGCTTATGAACCTCCACTTCATATTAGTTTGTATGCTGCTGCCCTCTTTGCGGGGAGCACTCCAACACCCAGTGTGGCTCTCTGGACTGAGATGAACATTAGTTTTCCAACTTACCACTCCCTAATCTCGTCTTTCTTTCTGGTAGGAAACAGGTTGGTGGGGGCTTCCAGGGGATACCTATGGCTATTGTGGGAGCTACATGTCTTAGTTCACTTCTGAGTTATCAATGAATCCATTGGCAATAAGCAGGCTTCCACCAGGTGAGAGGTGGGACCTGTCACCCACTTCAACCATGTAGCCCATTTTCCTGGCTAGGATTGGTTTGCACTGTCTACAGAAGTGAGAAACCCTCTGAGGTCAGAAAACCCATCTGAGGTCAGAAAGAATAGCCGGTGATGCTCAGGGGCCTGTCCTAGGGTATGGAGGCTGACCACATCATGAAGACAGTAGCCCAAAGAGGAGCCATATGCCTCTGCTCCAGATACACTACAGGCCCTGTGGGACACAACAGCATAAGCATGCTGAGTGGTTAGCTTTTATTCTCATCCAGCACACGGACTCCTATGGAGATAAGAGAAGAGCTGGTGAGTTGGGCCATTCTAACTAGAAGTCTACAGTTCCACCTCTTATCCCGAGTCTGAGTACCTCATGAGTAAGGATCCATTCCCAGGGCCAAGACTCCTCTCCTTCTCCCCCACTCTCCCACCAAGTGAATCACAGAGATGAAAGCATAAGGACCAAATACACATGTAATAGGAAGGCAAATGAATGCTTCAGGTCAGGTTCAAGACTGGATTTCTCCTGGCGTGTGCCCGATGTGTCGCCTTTAAAGCTTGGACCTGTTTCCTTTGCTGCAAAAAACGGAATGGGGCCTCACAACCTGGAAGGGAAAGTTGGGTGGGTCATGAGCACAGCTGTGTGAGCCTTCCACTCTGCATTCGGCCCCTGCCTGGATTGGAGGAAGAGAGAGGCCTGCGGACTGGCTGTGGAGAGGGGCGCTGGGTGGCCATACAAACCTTTCTTACTCTCTCTCTCTCTCTCTTTTTGTTTTACTTATTCTGGTTTCTAATCCGGAGACACCTCCTTTTGAGCGGAGGCTCCAGGTCCTCGGGGCCTGCGCTTAGGATGGGCGAGGGGAGGATGCAGGGCGCCATGGCCGTCTTCTCGGCCGGCTTTGGCACAGGCTGGATCACGCAGCCCGTCTTGGGCAGCATGCGCAGAGCGTACGCGTGGTCCTCGTCCGCGGGGTTATTGAGGTTGGGGTCCGACTTGTCGCCGCCCGCCAGCGCCTCGTCCCCCAGCAGCTTCTTGGCCACCTCCCCATCCAGGTGGCAGTTGGAAGCACAGTTGTTCTCCTTGACGGACTCCAGCTCGCTCAGCGCCGGCTCCTCGGGGGACAGGAGCTTCTTGGGGGGCGCGGGGGGCGGCGGCGGCGGGGGCTGTTCCGGGGGCGGCTCGGAGCTCTTGGCACCCTCGGCGGCGCCCCGCAGGCCGTTCACGATGACGTTGCAGGCGGCCGCGGCCTCGGGGCCGGCGGGCGCGCCGGGGCCGGGGTCGCCGGCGGCAGGGGGGCTGCAGTGGCCGTCCCGGCAGCCGCCGCAGGTCCTGCGCTCCGCGGCGCCCGGCTCGCGCTCCGCCTTGACGTGCGCGTGCAGCGCGCGGTGGATCACGTTGTGCAGCCGCGCGCGGTGGCCCAGCGTCAGGTCGATGACCCCGTCCTGCGGGCCCTGCAGCACGCCGGGGAAGGCGGCCTGGCCGCCCGAGCTCGGGGGGCTGCCGGCACGCCGCGTCAGGTCCACCACCTCGCCGCCGCCGCCGCGCCCGGGCCCGACCTCGGTCGTCGGTGCGGCCGCCAGGCTCAGGGTCTGGCCCGAGCTGCCGGGCGAGGAGTCCGAGGACTTGGACGAGCCCTGCCTGGAGTCCCGGGCGGACACCGAGTGACCACCCGTCTTGCCCCCCGTTGCCGCCGCCGCCGCCGCCGACGACGACGACGAGGCGTCCCCAGGGGCGCTCGGAATGAAGTTCTCCCCATTGCTGGAGAAGCCGTTGGGGGGCTTGGAGTCATTGACGTGGGGGATAGGGATGGGGATGGGGATGGGCACGGGCAAGGGCACGATCACAGGATATGGCACGAGCAGGGTGGGCGGCGGCACCAGCGGGGCGAGCGAGGGCAGCCCGAAATTCATCATCTGGGGGACCGGCATCGGGCCGTTGGGCATCATGCTCACGGGCGGGAAGGGGAGACTGGGCAGTGGGGCGCCCGGAGGCGGCGGCGGGGGCAGCAGGCCCGGTGGGTTGCCAGGCAGGGTCGGGGTGCTGGGAGGGTGGATGTGGGGTGACAACATGGGCCGATGCATGGGGCTGGACGTGGGACCCAGGTTCCTGGGCGCCCCCGGCGGAGGCCCGATGCCGGGGATCATGGGGTTGGAGAGGGGGCTGTTGGGGTTGGAGGCATGGTGCGGTGGCCCCCGAATGAAGGGCGGGCGGATCTGCTGCATGATCTGCTGTTCCATGAAGATGGGCAGAGGCACGGGGCCGCGGTTGGTCATCACCATGGGCGGACTCCGCGGTGGAACGCCGAGAGGGGGCCCGATGCTGGCAGGTGGCTGGACGGAAACCGGAGGGATGTTTGGAGTCTCGCCTATGGACATGGACTTGGGCACTGGTGTGGGGATTTTAGTGACAGAGCAGTTGGCAGTATCAGATGGAGAGACGGTGGTGGACGCAGACGGGCCAGGGCCCTGGCTTTGGCCAGCTGCAGCCACCGGGGAGGGAGCCTTTCTCCGAGCATCTGCTAGGGGGATATTCCAAGAGTCTGGGGTGAGCAGCTGCACCCCGGCGCCTTCTGCTTTATTTTCCAGGGGAGGGTGTAATGAGCTGCACAGCCCAGCTGGAAGATTGGCCTGTGTTTCTTTGTAGAAAATGTCCATTTTGTATTGATTGAGACATTTTGCACTGCAGAACTGAAGCCTTCTTTCCCCGTCCCCAAAATCCAGGTATTCTTTTGTGTGTCTTATGTGCTTACACCAGTCACACACCTACAACACAGGAATGGAAACAGAAAAAGAAGACAAAGGAAGATCAGCAAGTTCCTTTTGTAGATGAAGCTTTATGTTTCACATAAAAGTTCTTTTCAATTTTATCACAGTTTTGCACTTGTGTGTTTTCGGTATCTATCTCAAAGGTATTCCTTCGACTTTTAAAGGTAAAAGTCGGAAATATTTGTAAAATGAATTCGCCTTGAGGACTGGAAATACAGTACAAGGATTAAGGAGCTTGCACTGTGATCCCTGGCTAAGTTAGGGTTGCCTAGCCCCTAGACCAGGAGTGACCCCTGATCACAAAGCCAGGAGTAAATCCTGGGTACCACTGGAGTGTGATCCTCAAACAGAATATGGTTCCTTGAAATTTAGAATTGCTTTGCACATAACTTGGAATAGCAATGATCACTATCTCCTGTTTAAAACATAAGGGGCCATGTTGTTCCCTTTGAGAGTGACTTAAAGGAGCATCTGAGAGTCCATATCCCTGTGTATGTATTTTCATTAGTCAGAGAGGGTCATAGTAAACCTAACTCTAAACAGTTTTGGAAGGATTCTTCAAAAGTTCATTGGGCTTTAAAATAGGAATTCTCGTTCAGAATCACTTTACACTATTCACTGTGTTCGATAATGTAGTTGGAGAAGTGTGTGCCGGGTTAACCAATAACACAAAGCACTGAACATCATTACGTCTGGCTTCCAAAGGGAAACTTGGAATCGGTCATGAAGTCTGTGTGAGGCTCAGCTATTCCCAACCTGTGATGTTGCAGCAAGCTAGAATTATTTTTTGAGCTGTTTGCCCACTCTCTCTCAGTAGTCAGAATTTTTTGGTGACATTTCTTGGCAGGCAGTCTTATTTAACAACTTTTCAAACACCAGAGAACGTTTTCCAAAAGTTGTTATGGCTTTTCCCCCTTCAAATCTACTCCTGGCAAAGGAAAGACATCACCAAATTTATTTTAGAGTGGGGCTGCAGAACTAATTAAAGGCTGAGAGCTTTTCCCAATTGGAAATCACTAGACATCAAAGTTCAAAAAAATAGTTACTCTCGGCTTTAGAACCCATTACTTTGGAGAAATTATTGTGATTTCATTAACACATTAATTTTGCAACACCATCAGCTCTCACAGATGGTGAAGACATGATCTACAATTCAAATATGACTCTTGTTTGCACAAATGTCTTTCCTTCATATGGCATTTTAAACAAGAATTAATACGAATAATCTTGCAATAGCTATAAACAGATAAACAGATGTCAAATTTTTCAATAGTTCTTTCATTGCCATACTTTTCTGAGTGAACATAACACACATTTTCTTTTTTTCTTTTCTTTTTTCTTTTTTTTTTTGGGGTGGTCACTTTCTCAGCATTTAAAACATATAGCAGCATAGGCAGAATTCTCAAAGAATTCTCAATGGTGCTTAATCCAGTTGAGTCTGTCCTCAAAATTGCACTAAGTTCCAATATTGCACTAAGTGGATCCCTGTTTCTGTTAAGGATGGTGTTTGCTGTTCTGTTGCTGGTGCGTGATGCTGTTTCTTAACTATGGTAAACTGATAGCATTAAAAGATGATACATTTTAATAATGACTGGTCATATAAACAATGCAAAAACAACATATGCTGGGCATTTGATTACTCATCTCATTTAACTCTCAGCTTTCCTTGCTTGTAAATAGTGGTTGTATGCTTGGATATGAGTGTGAGTTTGCATGCTCATGACTGACATAGGGCCACTCCGCCCTGCTTTCTTTTTTTCACTGATATATGTAGGTATTACAGGATTTGATTACTCATTTGATTTGATTACAGGCATTTCATTACTCATCTCATTTAACTCTCAGCTTTCCTTGCTTGTAAATAGTGGTTGTATGCTTGGATATGATTGCGAGTTTGCATGTTCATGACTGACATAGGGCCACTCCGCCCTGCTTTCTTTTTTTCACTGATATATGTAGGTATTACAGGATGGTTTGAGATGAAAGTAACAAATGAAATGGCACACATTCTTTTTTGTTTGATCTCATATCAAAGTGCTTTTTCAAAATAACTTGCTGCAAAGCAAGTCATTTCAATGTTAATGAATTCCTGAGTTTCTTTACTGTCTTCCAGGTTTCTCCAAAATTAAAGGAATTTTTAAAAATTAGAGTTCAGATGTTTAAAGTAATGCAGATTTGACCTCAGATAAGAAGAGATACACAGGAACCATTAGACCTTTAAAATTATCAAGACACAAGAAAAACAGTTAAGTAAACTAGTAGTGTAACTCTATACATATAAGTTATTTTTTAAATTTTTTGCAGTGTCAGGATTGAACCAAGGGCTCTTCACAAACACCAGGCATGTACATATACCACTGAGTCACATTCATATCCTAAAGTTAGTATCCTTTTTTTTTTGTTGTTTGCTTGTTTTTTGGGTTACACTCGGCAGTGTTCAGGGGTTACTCCTGGCTCCATGCTCAGAAATCTCTCCTGGCAGGCTCGGGGGACCATATGGGATGTCGGGATCCGAACCACCAACCTTCTGCAAGAAAGGCAGAAGGCCTTACCTCCATGCTATCTCTCCAGCCCCAAAAGTTAATATCTTAATTTTCTTTAGCAGTGGGTGCTAAGAGGTCAGGAAATCCTTCCTGATGATTCTTTGCCTGGATTGTGGCTCAACAAGACATTAGGATGAAGTGCTACTCTGGTCTAGAGCTCATAGACTTCCTACAGAGATACTGGAGATGCTTGGGGGAACTCTATAGAGTCAAGGATTGATCTCTGGCCTGTAGCATGCAAGGCATGTGTACAAGGAATTAGTCCCCAGTACTATCTCCTTGCTATTTTTTAATTTTTGTCTTTATAACATCAACACATAATGGTATAGCACTCAAATTCCAAATGAAATAAAACTGATTGCTTTGATATTATGCATCTATAGTCTAAAATGTAAATTTATCTACTTAGAAATAATGAAATAGGCAGCTTCATTCACATGAATTAAAAAACCAGCATTATCAATGAATTAAACTAATTAAAAGAATATACCCAATTTTCTGGCAAATTTCTTTTGGATCTTATTTTTTAGCCATAAGGAGGAAGAGTTTTATGAAATCCTTGATTAGTTTTAAATTGCCAAACTGAATGATTTGTTTCCCAAGGATTCCTCTGTTTCCTCAAGCTAAATAAATATTTTCAAGCAGAGTCCAAAAAATAATCTAAATATAATTGAAATGTTTCCTTTTCTCATCCTTCACTTTCAATAACTCATTGATAGATAAGGCATGCACACATATTGGTCCCAATTTATCAAATGGGAATTCTCTACCATATTTTAATCTCCTCCCACCAAAAAATAATTATGATTTTCAAGCTCACAGCCAAACTTTATTTTATCAGACTTTTCAATTAAAACAAAGCCTTTGTCAGCTACTTGATTTTCTTTACAGCAGCCCAAAGTACGTTCCTTGGTGATCTTGTTTTGGGTCATGGGTCCATGAATGTGTGTCTGTCTCCCTGTCCTGTTATATTTCAGCTCAGAACACATATCTAAACATCTGATTCTCTAAAAAAGCAACCTTTTGGTGAGGCACAAAATTACTAGAGAAAAAAAAATCACTTAAGAAATAATAAATCAGGTCTAGCTTATAGGCTGTATCATTTCAAATGAGGTCAATGACTTTATGACCCAAATGATTATCATCTGAGATAGTAAAAAATTACCATCAGGCATTGTACATTGAACTGACACACTTGTAGAAATGAAATATTTCACTGTAAAAGCTGAAATTGATTACTGAAGATGTGGTAGGTGAAATATAATAGTGTGTGTCTTTCTCTTTAATAAAGCATTTGCATATTTGCAAAATAGATGGCATGTGTCTCATAAACTATGATTTTCTGAATTGCAGTTTTAGTCTTCCTATCTTTTTCTGAAGATGGCTTTGATTTTTTTTAATTCCTAACTTTTCAAAACTTTATTTTTTCCCTCATTGTGCCAAGAAGCACCAAAATTCCCTCAGATATGCTAGGAGATAAAGATTGAGAAGTGCCGATTTCAACTCACTGGGCTCTGGAATGGTTTCCCCCTAATTCCACCCCAGCTTTGTTTCTGTTGGAATCTGGCCTCTTTAGTTCCACTTCTCTCTCTAACAGATCCCAGATTGGACAGAGCAAAGGCTGGAGCTGTTTCATGATGGCAGTCTGGGGACAGAATAATTAGCTAATGTGATGCCATTGAGCGAGACAGCTGAAATGCTTTGTATCACAAATACATAATGTATCACCAGGAAGACAAAAAAGATCACAACGGAGATAAACAAACGTGTGTTCCATTCAACCCTATACCAGCAATCCTCAAAAAGATTAAATTTACCTTCCTGGGATGTGTCCAATTCTAAACAACAGAATGAATATTTCCTTTAGTCCATTTAGAGTATTTATATTTTGGTGGCTGACTGCCAGGGTAATACTTATAAGCTCAGTGACCTGATGGATTCACTCCTTTCCTGTGAAATAAATGTGTGGCAATGTACACCACTCAACTGCTCAAAAGACACTGCCTCAGCAGAAATATCACTTGCTTTAGATATAAGAAAACTGAAAAGGCAGGACTTCTGGTTCCTATAACTCTTTCCATCTTGTATTTCCCCTGGAAAGAAAGAAAGCTATTCATGTTGGCAACTGAGCCTTTATTTTTATATAAACGTCCAAAGTCAAATCCAAAGTATTCCATGAGGTTACCCACATGGGCACACATATATTACATATATATTCTGCCTGGCTTCTGAGAGAAGTAGGGTGAGGGGGGCAGGATTCCTAATTAACACATTAATTAGCCATTAGTGTGGGAGCAAAGTTCATCCTTTAATGGAATCCGCCGCTACCTTCAGCATGGTAATCTAGCACCAGGCACTATTTAGTGAAGAAACCATTTTGCTGAAATAATCTTATCTGGTCAAAGATATTTGCCATAGAATAGTAAAAAGGATATTAGCAATTCCTTGAGTATCATAGATAATTTGGAAAAAAATAAACCAAAAACACCGGAATCTCACAGACACAGTGCCCAGGTAAGCACTCAGATGTGCTGTTGCAGCTTTCTTACATAAGACTGGGGGTTGCCAGAAAAGCTTCTTGGAACTCTTGGTTTGATCTGCTAAATGTAGCATTAATCCTGCATTCCAGTCTTGGTCAGAAAAATCAGAATGAACAGGGTGACATGAACATGGAGGACTTAGAGAAAGGGGATTTGCTCTACCTGTGGAGAGTCAATTGCACCCATCTGAACAAGACTTGATTTCAGTCCCATCTTGATGACCCAGGTCCAACTCTGTTTCATTTTGGTTTTGGATCACACTCAGTGGTACTCAGTGTTTATTCCCAATTCTGCTCTCAGGGATCTCTCCTGGCAGATATTGGGATCCATTATTTGGTGCTGGATGTCAAACTCAGGTCAGCCACATCTGAAGAAAGCATCCTTTGCTTGGGCCTAACTCTGGGTTTTGACACTGCTTCCAGTAGGGTCTTGCCCAGTACATTTGGGTAGTAAAGGATTCTATGGAAATCTTGAGAATCAGAAGGTGTGGACTTGATTAATTATTGTACCTTAGCAAAAAATCACATCTTTAGTACACCCATCTGTAAAATACAAGCTATTAGTAGTCACATGTAGCTTGTGAGCCAAGAACTTCACTAAACGTTTTATATAGTAAAGTTTTTCATTTTCTGATATCATTGATAGTTTAGGAACACTTCCTAAGTTCATTATTTTTGAGACTGAATGGAGGTGATTTCTCTTGGCAATACCTTGTGCTCCTCACAAACCCTAGAAGCCTCATGCCCAATCCTGCCTTCCTAGATATAATGTCACAGAGGGGCTGCCTGACTTCACAAAAAGCTATCTAGCTGCCCTCCCCTTATCCCATTCCGAAAAGATCCCATTTAATTCTTGCCAACCCCTCTTCTTTTTCCAAGACTGGTCATTTTTCACACAAAAAGCTTGATAAAGCAGCATGGCTGCATGGAAATGAGTGTTAGAACCATTAAAATGAATAATTCCTTTTAGGCTCAACTGCTGTTTAAATAGTGCAGGCCATAAACCATTCTCTTCATATTTTATTAAAATACAGAGCTGATGAGCAATCTGCTTGACTCATTACATGGCAAAACTATCTTCCAAAGCTACAGTTTCAGTTCGTTTCTGATAGGCTGAATGGAGCCTGGCCTGTGTGGCCTTTCATCAAACAGGTTTTGAGGGGGACCCAATTCAACATCCCACTTTCCTTCCAAAGCTGAAGAAGAAGGAAAGAAAGGAAAAAGATGATCCAGTCACCCAAGAGATACCAAAGTCAAGCAGAAATTACACAGGGCTTTAGAATTAACATGGAGCACTGTCTTCATGGTTGTTGTTGGAAGTCAATTATTAAAGGCTGGATAGAGAGTACAGAGTCAATCCTAGCACTCATATGGCCTCCTGAGTCCTGCCAAGAGCGATCCCTCAGCAAATAGCCATAATATGCCATGAGCATCACCACTCCAACCAAAACGATAAACATCTTATTCGTTTATATTTCAATATCATAATGTTTACTACCAAAGTTTCTTCACTTAAAGGTCTTCTTTGATTTGTTTTGTTGTTCTCTTGCATAGCATACCCACATGCATATTTTCTTCTTCATTTTTTCCCTTTCTCTTTTCCTCCCAAAAGGGTTTAGAACTCAAAGAAAGGTTAATAAAAGCTTTGTTAGAATAGAAAATCTCATTAGAAAACACCCTTATTGTAACTTCAAACCATGTGTTAAATATACTTATCTTATACATTTTCAGCTAGATTTCAGAAATGTTGACCCAGATTTCCAGCATTGAGCCTCCTCTTTGTTGTGTGCTCCAAGCTCAGACAGAGCAGAGATAGGCTTGGTTTGCAAGACCTTGGTAGGCACTAACAAATAGGGTCTTTTGCCCCAAGTTTGTTTCTATGGTCAAAACAAGAGCTAGGACCCTGGCTTGAGATTGCTGGCATGCCCTCAGAAACAAATACATGATTCAGAAAAAGGCGATTCCCCATCCTTGGTCTGATATATTAAACTGCTGAAGAGAGTCAGCATATTACTACAAATCTCTGCTTCATGTAAGTTGGGAAAATGTAACACATCGATTCAAAACAAGTCACCCAAGGGAGATTGGAAAATTCAAACCTCAGAAAATCTGGTCTTCCCAAATATCTGCCTTTCTGTTTTCTAGTTATCTGGCATTAAAGGGCACAGAAATAGCTCAACAGACCTTGGAGCTAAAATGGAAAAAAAAATCTTTAACAAAAACTCAGAGATCCCAGAGTCCTTGCCTCCAGCCTGCAGCTCCTGGTAGGATCTATCAGTTAATCACAGGATTGCAGATGCTCCTCTGTAACATGAGATTATCCAGTGACAATACCACAGGGAAAGAGGGAAAGACCCAAAAAAGGGCCACAGACGTGGGAAATTTGCCACAGAAAAGCAGAGAGAAGACACTGTGTTACTGACATGCCTGCACTGAGTTCACATTTTTGTCTTGAAAGACAGTATAGGGGCTAAGGTGGTTGCCATTCATGCAGCCTATCTAGGGAACCACTAGATCTGAATTTCCAAACATCCCTGGGAGCGCTCTGAGCTTCCTAAGTGCTACTTGGAAGACATCTCCAATCTTTCCTCTCTATTCCAGCTATTAAAACTATGACCTGTCCTGAAGCATTTGCCAGCACTTCATCTAGTTTCTTTATTCATAAGTGAAACACAATGCACAAGGAACCAGACGTATAAGTTAAAAAATGACACAACTGCCCTGTCCTTATTGGCTTAGGGTCTGACAGGAACCAGGACACACACACATCTTTTGTTTGTATTTAACCATCTTTATTTCAAAATGAAGATTAAAAGAATTTCAGCTCCTCCTGACCCTGCTCAATCCTTGTGTCTCTGTGGGCCATGCAGGGCAACTTTATTTCCCATGCCATCAGAAGCCCCATCTAATCTCCAAGAGGACCTTAACTCCTAGATAACTACAATTCAATAACTTGCTCATAATTACCTACTTAGATAATAGAAAGTCCAGATTCTGACAACTCTGTCTGGCTTCAGAGCTGATAGCTCCAGGATATTTGATATTTTTCTTTAAAACAACCTATATTGGTTGTTTCCAGAATCAAGTACACATACACCTCTAAGAAATACACAAACCAAGCTTAAGTATTTACCCTAGTATGCCTGGGTTTCTTTTTGCACAGAGATGTTCTTCCACATGGTGCTCATTCATTCTAGGTGGAAGAGTGATAGGGGCATGATCTGGTTCATTCATGAAACTAGAACCCTTCCCAACTAGATGATTCTTATCTGTACTGACTTTTCTGGTGGCTGTCCAGAGAGGGCTTCAATCTCACTGCAGATTGGCTTTGCTATCTGGCAATGCTATTTATTAGTCACTTTTTACCATTTATAGTAGTTTGTTCATGGGGTACACACACACACACACACACACACACCACAAGGGGTATCCAAG